>CAUYQU010000766.1:0-17243 GCA_963574635.1 Cheracebus regulus
AATTTTTACAAGTTTTATTTTACTCAGTTAGATTTTGACAGTTATTATTTTTTGTGTGAAAAAAATGTCCTTTCATTCAATATATATATATATATATATATATATATATATATATATATATATATATATGAAAGCTTTAATATCATGTTCAGTAATATATCTTTGCAAATAGATATTTTCTGTTTTTGTAACCATAAAAATAAAAATTAAAATTAAAATCAAATTAGATGTCCATCATAAAGTAGGTGACTCCACATGTTAATGGTCTTATTCAAGCTAAGCAGCATCTACTATCACAGTAAAATGTTAAAAAATAATTTGAACTTGCTTATATTTAATATATATTATTTTGTTATTGATGTATTAATAAACATGCATATTATTATCTAATAAAGTTTATAATATTTAATGAGTAATTCAATATAATTTTTCTTCAATATCTTATCTACTTTTTTTTATCTATTACAAACATTAGTCTGAGAAATTTATATGCTTTACTTGACAGCCAGCCAGCTGCGTCCAACTCTTTGAATGCAAGGACTTTTTTGCTTGTCTATGGTGGTGGGTATCACAAAAATGATGCACCAACCTTTATTTTTTAGCTCGCTAGCTATTGTTAGTGTTAGTGTATTTTATGTGTCGTCCAACACAATTCTTCTTGACATATGCCCCAGGGAAGCCAAAACACTGGACACCCATGCTTTGCCAGATTGTCATGGCTCAGAAATGGTTAAGAATGCCATCTTCCCCTACCATTATATCTATATCTATATTATATATATATAAAGTTTTCTGGCCTTCAGTTGATAGGTTGTATACTCCCTTGATTTAATATAGAACCCACTTATCAATATTCTGAACATTGAGCAAAAAATATAGATGACTCCCTGTATTGACTATAAATTTTCCCATCCATAATTCAGTGCATTTACAGAAAATAATGAAATACAGTTATATTCTTATATTAAAATATTTTCAAGTCGCAATTTCCCCCAGCATCAATTGGCAATAGGTATTGGCTAGAGTTTATAGTCATTCTTGTATTGTTACTCTGTCCAGTACAGGGTTTTAATATTTATTATTTGTCTGCATCCTGTTACTTCTTTTCCAAAGGAATTCTGTGCCATGACCTTGAAAAAAATCTTAATCTTATGTCCACAAATTTATTCCAGCTGCTATTGTTGCTCTTGGACTGCCACCACACTACCCTGCTACTTATCAAGTAAATTGACTAAATTAAACATCTCAAATCCAATTTACTCAATCCTTCTACCATCAAGGGAGAAAATGATGCTTGTCTGTCAGTTAAAATGAAATGGGATTAAAATGACAACCAACAAGAAATGAAAAGAACAAAAAAATGAATAAAACAATTCCTTAAGGAATTCAGTGGCATAACTCTCTATTGCTAAAGATAAGATATGCAGCTTTCAAAATAAAAAGAATAATTAAAAAGCCATATAAAATAACTTCATTCTGAATGCATTATACTGTTTCTGATAAAATGAAGGAAAAGTTAAAAGAAATAGAGAGCCTTACTCCATTCTCTCAACTCAAGTCATGCCTATGATAAAATCTAAGAATCCTATGTATGACTCTCTTTTGTCTTTCCCACGAAGCTTTTAATTGACCATTATGTTTCTGACAATATACCTTTCCTCTTTTCAATCCATTTGTTCAATTTAAACTCTATTTGACTCCTTTGTTACCCTTAGCTACTATTCCCAGGACAGTTCTTAAAGCATAGTCCTTGGAATGAAAAGAGCAGCATCACTTAAGAACTATTTAGCAATACAAACTCTTGGGCCTTACCCCAGACTTACTTGTTCAAAAACTCTGTGGATAGAGCTCATTCACCTCTGTTTTAGCAATATCTGTTTAGATAACTCTTATGCATGCTGAAGTAGAAGTCCCTCTGATAGGTAAATGAAATCAAGCTTTAATTTTGAGTTGTATTCAAACAATTCATCTCTATGTGTGACCTTTTGCAGATTTCAAAACCTCTCTGGGTTTTGGGTTCACCATTTGTAAACTGGATATTTTGAATACCTGCTTCATAGATTGTCTGAGAGCCATGACGGTTTATAAACTGCTTCCTCACTTCTCTGAGTCCCAGTTTTCTCAGATAGACGTATAATCAAGATAATATTCCCTACCTCCAAGAACTGTGAACATTATTAAGTATTAGTACTAATAACATAGTTTCTATCACTGTGTGGAACATATTTAACAGAAAATGTATGTTAATTACATGCACTTGCATATAGCAGTTATTGGATACAAATCAATGAATTTCAACTGATTTTTTTCTGAAGTATCAGTTGACATAAATATCAGTTTCTAATCTCAATTTTCCTGGGCTGCCCATTTTGTTTCTTTTTAAAATTCAGCCAATATCTGCTTATTGTGGTATATTTTGCTTTCTTTAGACTAACAGTTGAACAATATTCTACTTATTTGAATTTTAAGAATATATGATAGGGTGATTATAGTAAAAAATAATTTATACTTTTTAAAATAACTTGAAAGTGTAATTGGATTCTTGGTCACTCAAAAGATAAATAATTGAGGGAATGTATACCTCATTCTCCATGACATGTTTATTTCACATTACATGCCTGTATCAAAATATCTCATGGACTTCATAAATATATACATGTACTTACTGTGTACCACAAAAAATAAAAATAAAAAAGTGTTTGTGATTACCTTTGAGAAAACACATTTAAAGTTGCAATATAGAATCTCCTTAAAATGGCCAATCACTTTTCATTTTTACTGTTGTGTGTTCACGGCACACACACAACAATCACTGATTATGTTGAACTACTTAGAAACTATTTGTATGTAATTGTAACCTACAATTGCTGAGAATTATTTTGTAATTTTTGTAGGGAACCAGCCCCCACATCACCTGTGGGTACCCTGAGTTCAGTGGTGACAAAGGATTGAGAAAAAGAGAGATTAAGAATGCAAAGAGTGAGACCAGGAGGCCATCACTTTTTACTGGTGAGAGTGAAGGCCCTGAGATTAGGTTCACCACAGTATTTATTGGATACAACCACTTTGATCTATGGGGTAGGGGTGGAGTGATGGTGGGGAGAGGGTGATGTGATAGTGGAGTGAATCAGTGAGCCAGAACTGAATCAGTGAGCTGGAACTGGTGTATCATTCTAAACATTGATAACAGTGACAGTTTGAGAGTTTCACAAAACAAGAACATGTGGTTATCTTTACCCTATTATCTATGTGCAGCTGGTGGAGCTCGGCCTTACAAGGAACCTACAAGTCTGGTTACATCTGAGTGCTACAAAGGGGTTTTACGTCCTTGAGCACAATGTTTATGGTAACAGAGCCTAGGTCACCCTGCACCGGAACATGGGGCATGGAGAAGTTTGCCTCCCCAGAGGCCTCCCGCAGTTTGCTGTGGTTTGTTGTTCCCAGTTTATACTCATAACCAATTTATGTAGGCACTCTGTAAGTCCTTTCTCCTTTGCTGCTTCCCCCAACAAATTTTTCATTAACACCTTCTACATAGAGCTCAAGGCAATTCATACAGTTTAGAAAATTCAGGTAATAATAGCTCAGTAGAATATATTAGGTATAAAGACTTTCTTTTCCTCCATGGGCATCATGGAACATAAAGGTTAATTCAGATATTTTTTCCAAAAGCAGTGTATAGGTCTCTGTAACACTTGACAGTTTTTTCTTCTTAATGTCAAATAATTCCCCATTTCTTTAAAAAGTTCCTTCTTCAGTTATTCATCCACAATTTTTCCAAAGTCTTGCTTAGGGTTTTGATAAAGATTTGAATAATATGACACTTTGTGAAAATAACTGGGTAGCTTTCAGATTAATCTAGTAAAACATGAAAAAATATAAACTATACATTTCTCAGGTGATATAGTGAAAAGAGCACTAGTCATAGAATCAAGAGGCACATGAGCCCTGACAAACGTATTTGTAACCTCAGGCAAGTTTTTTTTAAAATTAATATTAAAATTTCTTGCCTGTTAAATTGGTTGATGTAAAGATAACATCATGTAATGTGAATATAAAATCTATATGAATACATCATTTTGTTTCAGATGTTGTCTTTCACTAAATTATGCTTATAGAACTCTGACAAATTCATGATTTTCTGAAAATATGCATATATATATATCATGTATATATATATAAACATGTTTATCCCCAAATTTCCATCAAAATTTCTTGTTAAATGAGATCCTAAATAGAAAGGCTAAGATAATTTCATTTTTATTTGGTACTACAAAATTAAGGCAGACACTGTAGATAACAAAAGTGTATGCAACTTATTACATGATGTTATGATGTATTGCATCTAATAATTTATAATAGCTTCTATTTTTGCATTATTGATTAGACTATATGATAGTACATGCATAGAGCAATATATATACTTTTGCATACTTGTGGATGTGTCAGTATATTTAAAGCATTTCACAATCTTTCGTAGTCATCATCCAATAGGGATATTCAAATTATCTCCAACATTATAATTCTACATGAACTCCTTACGTTGAGGGAAAGATGAGATGAAAAACAACAACAAAACAATTAGTACTAAGCTTGAATGTATTTCCCACAGAAGGCAAAAAAGGAATAATTCAGCACAACAAACATAGATCTTCTGAAAGCAATAGGGATGTACTTAATAAAGAATGAGATAACCTATATAAGATACAACTTCCAAATATGTGTGAAGATTTGTTTATATAGGGAAATTAAATGTATACTTGTGGAAAAGTCAGTAGTTTCAAACCATCTGTCCCTAAATTAATAATAAAATTTATCTAACCAGTCTGGCAGTCCATATTTACAATTAAACCTTAAAAAGATGATAGTAATCTCTTCTTCATAGGTGATGTTTAGAATCAATACAACTTGCCGTAGAATAATCAGGTGGGAACTCAGCCATTTTTGAGAGAGGCATAGATATTTGTGCCTGATATATGATATGTGAGGAGCCATTTAGGTACAAGAATGCTCATTATAGTAATAATGTAGTGAAAAATTAGAACTATCAGAAATGCTCAAATAATAAGAGGTTGGTTAGATACATTGGGTTACACTGATATAAGCATTATATATCTTTGAAAACTGTATGCCATAGAATACAATTTTGACATAGTGATGCTGCCATATGAGTACTGACAACTCATACTTTTCCAGACCTTTTTCATATACCAGGCACTGGCAGAAGTACTTTCTATATGATAATGAATTTAATCTTTGTGAAAGCTTTATAGGATAGGTATGACCATTATTCTTCCCATTTTACAGATGAAGAAACTGAGGCACTGAGAGGTTCTTATATCACATGACCAATTTTATAAAACTATTGAGTGGAAAATCCTGGTAGTCTAGTTTCAAATTATTTACTCTTATATTTTAAGGCACATAAGAGGACAATTCAAAATAATACTTCATGTACAGTGTGATTCTAAATATGTATAGTAATTAGGTGAATACACATACAGAATTATATGCATGAATACATTTAGAGAAACATTGAAAATTATAAAGCAATATTTTAAGAGACATTATACATGGTTTTTAAAAAAGTTTGTGAGCTTTTTGTTTTCCAGATTTCCTATGGTTAGCTTATATTTCTTTGGAGCTCATTTTTTGAAATACTAAAGCAGAAACATTGTAAATAAGCCAACACCTTAGTAACACAGGACTTGTCACCAAGTAAACCATTAAATAATAGGTCATCTCAATACGATAGTTTCAGCAACAGCTTATAAGCATCCATTTGCATTTATTACATATAATATTTGTTAAATATTAAAGTGCAGATGAGAGGAGACAAAAATGGGTATGCTGTGAAAATAACAAAGAATGTCATCCTTGACATATGAAAGTGACATGGGACAGACACAAAAATGTACTACAGAAAAAAAAATTAGAAAGGAGAGATAAATCATGATTTTTAAGATAATGTGAAGTGAGAAGCTTAAATTTAATCATTAGTTTACAGACAAAAAAACTGAATAAATTTTAAAATGGAATATTTGTGACTCTATGTAATAGATTTCCTTCAGAACTGATTTTAATTTCTACATGTCAATTATGTTTTCATTTTCTTTTACTTAAGTTAAACTCAACATTTACTCATTTCTAGATTTGTGGGAAGATCCCAAAACTTAAAAAAAAATCCACAAAAAAGATAGAGATAGTTACAAAATGCAATACTTTTTTTGAAAATACCAGCTGTGAATGTTGTAGACAGAATTCCTACACTATGAAGTAATTGGACTAAATGACCCTAAGGTGTCATCTAAGTTAGAAACACTGTGATTATAAGCAAGAAAAGAAATGATAACCATAAGACTAATACTAAAACTGAAAGTGGCACTGAAACTAATACTAATACCAGTAAAAGATCAATACTAACACCAATAACACCAATACAAATATTCACATTAAATCCAATATCAATTCTAATTAATATTAAGCAAGCAACCTTCATGCTTGACACTGAGTTTTACATGAACTTTGATTAAATATTCACAGTAACATTATAAAGAATATATTATTATATTTATTTTATAAATAAGAAAAACGAAAGTCTTTAAAATTAAGTAACTTGTGTGATGTATGACAATTAGAAGGTGAATGTCTCAAGAGTGTCTGTCCATTTTCAGAGACCATGCTTCCCCAACCAAATATTAGTTTTTCTTGGGTCTTTTGACACAGAATCACTGCCATGCTAAGCCATCTGAAATTATAACTTATCTTGTATTATACTAAAAACAACTTCTCCATCAAATTTTATGAAAAGTTTTAATCCTCTTTTACTGCTTTTACTAGAGCTATGATTTTCCCCCCAGATTCATTCTACAATTTCCTATTAGCAATTTCAAAATCAGATGAAATGAAAACATATTTTGAATAAAGCATTTCTTTGGCTCATGGGAAATACTAACAGTTAATTTTCTGCTAACATTGTGGCAAACACAATGAACTCTTGATGTTCAGTGGCATTTCACTAATATGATTTTGTCTCCAGAGTTTCTGCTTCTTCACTAGTAATTACTATTTTTTTACTCCACAATTTCTTTTATTGTGCTATTCTTACTAAATTCCTTCCTAGTGTTAATGCATTTGAAAATACTATCATAAAATTTTATATGCTGATAATAATCAAAACTTATTGATGGACTGGTTAATTGAAATCAATTATTAACAAGTAAGTGGCCTGAGCATGTCTATCAAAGATCAAATAGCTTTATTCTTTAATTGCTTTTCAGAATTCATTTTGATTCAAAAGATAAATAGAGATCAAACTGTGTAGCAAACAAGGCTTACATATCACTTTTTAGGACTTTAATACCAGCATTTATTTATCATATTTTAAAGTAAAATTGTTAAGATGGGCTTATGCATAAGTATTTGCTATATTTGCTATAACCAGTTGATATTTCTGAAATAATCATCAGTAAGAACAAACTGTCTTCATTCAAGGGAACTAGGTAGCTCTAAGTAGGACACATTATCTTTCCTTCTCACAGCTCCAAGTGACCAATAACAGCTGTTTGACTAGGCAATATTTAAGGATTCTGTGTGCAGATTCTGTCATGGAAAGAGCAGATCCAATTGATCCATCTGGGAACTGATGGGTTAACAGTGGTCTCAATCGTATCAGGTGGAAAAACTGAGTTAACATGACACAACTAAAAGCAATTTTCTGTTCCTCTTCGAAGGAGTATGCATATATAAGGCCATTTAAGCCCTGCTGTTTTTCTTGTATTTAATACACATATCTAAACACTTTATCTTATTCATAAAGTACAGATCTTTTTATATTCTTAATTTTCACTACCTTCAAATAAAGTTTGATATTAGAACAGTGATTCTGAACAATGTATTTCTGATTTAATTACTTCTCCACTTTGAGAAAAGTAAAACTGAAGGAACACATTTAAAAATAGAAAAAAGAATAACTAATTTACACTCCCACTAACAGTGTAAAAGTGTTCCTATTTGTCCACACTCCCTCCAGTGTCTGTTATCTCCAGATATTTTAATAATCTCCATTCTGACTGGCATGAGGTGGTATCTCAATATGGTTTTGATTTGCATTTCTCTAATGACCAGTGATGATGAGTTTTTTCATATGTTTTTTGGCTGCATAAATGTCTTCTTTTGAAAAGTCTTCATATCCTTTGCCCACTTTTTGATGGGGTTGTTTTTTTCTTGTAAATTTGTTTAAGTTCTTTGTTGATTCTGGATATTAGCTCTTTGTTAGATAGGTAGATTGCAAAAATGTTTTTGCCCATTCTGTTGGTTGCCAGTTCACTCTTATGATAGTTTCTTTTGCTGTGCAGAAACTCTTAAATTTAATTAGATCTTATTTGTCTATTTTGGCTTTTGTTACCTGTTAAGTGGGAGAGCGAGGGGAGGGATAGCTGGGGATGGGGGGATTGGGGAGGGATAACATTAGGAGAAATACCTAATGTAGACAGGGGGATGGATGCAGCAAACCACCATGGCATGTGTATACCTATGTAACAATCCTGCACAATCTGCACGTGTACCCCAGAACTTAAAGTGTAATTTGAAAAAAAGAAAAAAAATGTATACAATTTAAAAAACTGGAAAGACTTTAACCCAAAACATGTTCACTCTATAACTCTAAAACTTCTCTTTTGTTTTTGAAGATCTCCTTGAAACAAGGACTGACCCAGCCTTTATATTAGTTGATATTCCTGAAAGGCTCAAATTACTTACTAAGATTTAAAGAAAAAAAATATCTCAGTCCATATCCTGCTTTGAATCAACCTGTGACCCCAGCCAAAACAATTAATCTGTCTATTTTGCCATTTTCCCATCTCTGAAAGGGGTATGTTAATAGGGAATTGGTACTTGGAATTACTGTGAGAAATTACTACAAAGCACTTGGAAAAATACAAAGTGCTATCCAAATTATTGCTAATTATAATAAACACACTACATGTGAGTGTCCAATGCACAAAATTGTAAGTTCAGAAATGTAAATCAATTATTGACATACTCTACTAAAACTTTGTCTTGGTGGACAAAACAGAACCATATTAGTTTTTTAGAAGGGATGAATCACCAGAAATAGTGATACACACTGGCCATAGAGAGTTGTAGTCCTTAGTACAATCCTCAAAGCCTGTTGAAAAACATTAACATCAATATAAATAATAGTGGGAGAATGTAGGTTTGTCTTTCTCATTTGATACAGTCTGACATTTTTACCATTCTTAAACATATGATTAGTGTCTATAATTGTCTTTATTTCTTTGCCCATTGTCATCCTACTGTAATAGCTTTTAGTGACTCTTCCTTCCCTTTCCCTATTCCCCCTATGAAGCAAATTGCTTGAAGTCCTGTGAGTCTCAATAACTGAGTTGATGGAGCTGACATAGGTGTCTGCTCAATTCCCAAAGTGAAAGCTCTTCATATCCCATACTTTATTCTCATGGACACACTATCAACTGATAGCCTACTTCCTTCTATTATCAACAAGATGACTCTCCTTTTTTCCTTCAATGTTACAGAGAGGCTGGGTTGAGAAACAGTGATTTAAACCAAGTCATGCTTTTGTGGATGACTCTGAGTCCTGGAGCTCCCCATCAAGACTTCGTAGGAGTATACCATAAAGAGAAAAAAAAGTTTATCTTCCAGACATCTGCGTAGGTTACATATTAATAGTATCAGCTGTTTCATTCTCAGAGTCTAAACATGTTTATAATTATAAAGCACTGGAATATCAATTGAAGTGAAAGAATTTCACTGCCAATTGTCATCTTCTGCTATTTTAATAAGATTGCATTTCAGGAGACACAAACAAAAACTCTAGTGGATTGATTCTCTTTTACGAACTGTAATCAAAACACCAATGTGCTTCAAGAACCACTGAGTTAATAATAAAAGGGAGCAAATATTGCTCTCCTTGTTACAAAGGCCAAGTGCCAATTGCCATTATCATCATACATGCTTATAGTTTCTTTTTAACAGCATTATTGAAGTAAATTGCACATACCATAGAATTCACCTTTTTAAATTATGCAATTCAGTAGCTTTAGTATATTCACATAGTTGTGCATTAATAATCACAGTCTAACTTCAGAATATTTCTGTCACCCCAAAATAAACCTCACATGCTTTAGCAGCCATTCCCCTATTTCTTCCTCTTGGCAGCCCCTGACAACCACTAATATACTTTCTGTAATTATACATTGTCTATTCTAGACAATTCATATTAATGGATTCATATAATCTGTACCTTTTGTGTCTGGCTTTTTTCACTTTGCATAATATTTTCAAAGTTCACCCATGTTGTAGAATGTATCAGCATTTCATTTATCTATACTGATAAATTATAGTTCATTGTATGTATATACTTCATTTATCTTATCCATCTCTTGAATGGCATTTGGATTGTTTCTACTTTTTGTTTATTGTGAATAATGTCACTATGAACATTCATATGTACCTTTTTATGTGGTCATTATATTATCATTATAATTTTTCTCATCTATATATCTAGGAGTAGAACTGCTGGATCATAAGGTAACTCCAAGTTTAAATTTTGAGGAACTGAGAAACTGTGTTCCACAGTAGTTACATTACTTTACTTTTTTAACATCTATCCATGAGGGTTCCAATATTTCCAAATTCTATTTGAAACATTTTTCCTTTTTGTTTTAGTTTTTCCATAGCTATTCTAATAGGTGTGAAGTGATATCTCATTGTAATTTTGATTTACATTACTGTGATGTCTGATAATATTGAACATTTTTTAATGTTGTTATTAATTCCTTGTATATTCTCTTTATAGAAATGTCTATTTAAATCATTTGCCTATTTTTAATAATTACACATTCTTTTACTATTGAATTATAAAAGCTCTTTATATATCCTGGATAACAGATCTTTTAATTATGTAATTTGAAATTATACTTTTTTTCATTTTGTGATTGCCTTTTTGCTTCCATGATAGTGTCCATTTAAGAACAATTTCTTTTTAAAATACTGAAAATGCCCAAATTATTTTGATGTTGCTCTTTGTGCTTTATGTGTGTTATGTAAGCAGTATGCCATTGGACTGAGGCTGTATTCACACTTTGAATTTTTATGCAACAAAGTGCAACCTAACTTAGCATGTAACCAAAGAGAAACTTCACTTATGAGTCCAATTTTTTGTAACAGATAACAGTTCCTGAGAAAGTCACCAGCATTCAAGCTCAGTGAATCACAGGCAGCCAACTGGTGAGACCATATCCAAATAAGCAAACGGCCTAGCCGTAACCAATCAAGGTATGTCTGTACTTCATTTTTGTGTTCTGTCTATAAATATTCACTGTCTATATTACAAAGCAGAGCTCTCTGAACCTCTTTGGGTTTTGAATGCAGCCCTAATCATGAATCATTCTTTGCTCAAATAAATTCTGCTCAATTTAATTTGTCAAAAGTTTTTTTTTTAATAGGTTTTATGTTTAAGAAACCATTGCCTAATCCAAAGTCATACAAATTTCCTCTCACATTTTCTTCTAAGAGTATTATAATTTTATCTATTATATTTAAGACTTTGATCCATTTTGAGCTTTTTTTTTGTATGTTGGTGGGGGGAGGTTTAACTTCATGATTTTACGTGTGGTTGTCCAACTGTTCAAACACTGCTATTATTTGTTGAAAACATTATTATTTCCTCATTTTCTCATCTTGGTCAAAATTAGTTATAAATGCAAAGGTTTTTTTAATATTTTTAATTTTTTTCAATAGATTCTGTTCTATTGATCTTTAACTCTATCTTTATGCCAGAGCCACACTCTGTTGATTTCTGTAGCTTTATAATACAGTAAATAGGGAAATGTGAATCCTCTGACTTTATTCTGCTTTCTTAAGATGGTTTTGACTGTTCTTGGTTTTTTGCATTTCAATATAAGTTGAAAAATTAGCTTGTCAATTTATGTTAAAAATTATCTTGATATTTTGTTAGAAATTGTATTGAATCTACAACTCACAATGTCATCTCGATTATAATGAACATGGAATATCTCTCCACTTATACATATTTAATTTTTATCATCAATGTTTTATAATTATCATTATGCAACTCCTGCACTGCTTTAACTATTTTGTTTTCCAGTGTTATTTTGATTAGAATTGTTTTATTAATTTTGTGTTAGATTGTTCATTGTTAGAATAACAAGACATAGTTGAATTTTGTATACTGGTCTTACATCCACTGAGTTTGTTAAACTTGTTTGTTACTCCCTTGGATTTTCTTGTTAATTTCTTAGGATTTTCTACACATAGTACCATGTTGTTTTCTAGGTTGTATTATAGTAAAAGGAAAAGTGCAATAATTCTTTCACTGTTCTATCACAATAGGGGGAAAAGGTGGAGTCATGTATTTTAAGAAAAGTTGGAGAGACATATTGCTTTTTGGAAGTGCATTATGTTCTCGTGTGTTTTGTATATGCAAAATGTATTTTCAGTTTTTCAATCAAGTTAGTATTGTTTACTTTTCTTATTTATGTTATCTGTCTGGCCGCTTACTTGTATTCGTGATTGGTAGATAAATTTAGAGTCAGATAACCTGAGTACAAGTCTTGGTTCTACTACATAATAGTTATGCAACTTAAAAAAAAAACTATTAAGGTATTCATATTCCATTTTCAGCCTCACTATGGACAACAGTGTCATTGCTAGAAATAGGACTTCACCATGGATGAGCTGCATATCCCAGATGCATTTGTATAATCTTGTGAATCCATTGTAAGCCTTTGTATCTCCTGTAAAATGAAAACATTATTATATCTTAAGTAATAATAGTCTACTTCCATCAACAGCAAAACACTTAGAGGGTGAACTCAGATGTGCTATCAACAGTGTAAACATTTTAGGCATAAATACTGTATGAGCTTTGGCTTCATAATGAACATTCATTAGCTTGAATTATTTCATTCATAGTCTACACTTCCTCTATGCAAGACTTTCAGATTTTATTTTAATTTCTTATGGAGTCCATAAATGTGCAGATTTGTAAATGATTGCTATTTTATGACTTTCAATTTTTAAACACTTTTCAAAACATATGATAGAATTGAAGAGATGTAAATATGTGAATAAAACATGCCAGTCACTACATGGTGTAACTTCTTTTAAGTCAAACTTTTCTGCTTGGTTTTTTAGAATGAGGATATTTTCTATGTTGTGAAACAAAATATAGCAAGAATGTGGTCAAATAGTCTTATAGTAGTGGTTGCTTTGTGCTAAATACTAAATCTTTTAAATACAATTTTGAAGCCAAAACATTGCTTTCTCGTTCTGATAAACTCAAACTGATAATAACAAATTTAACACTGAGCAAATGGTAAACTCTCTCTCGGAGATGATAAAAATAATGTTACTAATTTCTCATCTTGTTCCATCATATCATGAAAATAAACACCAAGATATCTTTAAATAAAATGTAGGTTTACACATCTTAAATAAAATATTGTGGCTGTGCATGAAAAATGATAGTTTTTGTTTATAAGAAAGAAACATAAATGAATACAAACTAATTTTACCACTTAAAATAATAAAATATTTTTAGTTATTTGAAAATAGTAAACTCTATGTCACATAATCTAACATTTAGATTCACGTCTTGAGGCTCCCTAAAGGTATAGCTTATTATTGATTATAATCTCTCTGTATTTGATTTTTTAAAATTTTGTATGGTTTACACAGCAGGGTGGGACTCTATAGACAAGCCGTAAGACAGTATTTTATGCCAAGCTTTGTTCTGGGAAGAATGTTTCATGGCAACTACAATAAAAAAAAAAACACACAAATAAATGAAAATCCACCCTTCTAAACATACCATGTGACTTCAAGTAATGCTGGGACTTACAGGACTTCTGAAGCTTACTTAGGGGTATAGGGGCAGCAGATACGGGATTCTAAAAGTCAAATGTTGCAAGGACTGTCCAACACAGACGAGAAACTGTTTCCACAGCTTCTACATCCCTACGCAAATTAACATTTTCAGCTCCTTCCTCAGGAGAATGCTTAATACACTGGTCTTGGTAAATGACCAGTCAGACATCTTAGAATCTACAGCTCTGAGGATGGAAAGGCAAAAATCTGTACAGCTCAAAATATTAAACACAGTTATTTTACCTTGATCTATATTTATGTAAGCTTGAACGTAGGTAAATGGCAGTGTAATTGGTAGGAGATCTAACCATAAATCTTACTGCTCAAGAATAAGATTTCTTCTGAAATCCTTCGGGAAGAGTTACCTAAGGATTATGCCAAGGGAGGGACTCATTGCAGATGTTGACAATTTTCCATAAAATGCCTAAAAGGCCAATTAAGTCAGTAATATGTGAGTTTGAATGCTTTTAAAACAAAAAAAAAATTAATACCTTGGAATGGAATATAGATCTATGTGTGCTTGCATATTTATGTGTGTGTATGTATATACCTCTCATATTTATGCATAAATACTCATGTTCACATATGCATACATATATATATAGTTAAGCATTGTTTCCATCAGATCTATTTCTTTTTTTAAAATTTACATATCTATGAACTACAGCCAACTCCACTTTGGATCAAAGCACATACCTTTTATTAATGCCAAGGTGATTTTTATACAATATTGCTAAAAAAGCCCTTCAAGCTGTAGTGCAAAGGAGTATTAAAGACATATCTATCTAAGGTAGGAAAAATATTTAAATTTCCTATTTAAATGTTTATCAGTCTTCAATGCACTCAAAAGATCAATATTCCATTACCACTTCTTATGTACAACTTTCAGACTTTTTTCAAGCAAAACAGCTAGGGTTAAAAGTCTGTTGCCTGATTTTCTGTAATTTTGATATTTAATAATTTAACCTATATTATGTAGGCCACACATACTCCATAAGAGATTTATAATAGCCTACCTAGTTTACTCCAATGATCCATAGAGCTCAGTATTCTGTTTTGGACAGTAACAGCTTTTTTAAATTGTTGTAATTTTTAGAAGGCTCAGGAATTACTGGTAACCAACTACCTGAACTTAGCACCTATTTAATTTTTTAAGGCATTCTGTTCAAATTTGTGACTGTAACTTTCCATTTGACTAGTTTCTTTCTTCATTTTGATTTGAAGATCTATATAACTGTCATCCCTCTAAAGTTACAAGTCAATAACCAAGCACAGATATTTAAAACATTTGCAAAAACGTAGCAAATATGCATATTATAATATACATAAACAAATTGTCTATGACATGCTTAATTAATGACATGCATAAATTTAGGTCCCTTATGGTTCACAATTATAAAAAAAGCCTTTGCTTTTCTCTATGCTTACACTAATCAAAAATAAAACAAAAAATAGAGAACCCATAATATCACCTAAACCTAAAATTAAATTACCTTTGCCACCCAAAGAAATTCCCAGCTAAAAAATATATAGGCAGACAAACTAAAATAATAAAAACAAAACATATAACCTCAATTTTTATACCCTAGAAAGTGTTTCCCCTAACTGTATAGCTGAAAAAGCAGGAGTGAAAACAACAATATCAATAAACTCTTCATGTATTACCACATGAAATAGAGAAGTGCTAGCAATTTGTTGGAAGGAACATGATATGATCTATAAAAAGGGAGAGGTGTACTAACTAACCTGTGTCTATATCAGTCAGAAACTTGAATAGTGATTTTTTAATTGTAAATACACTATTTTGAAGAAAGCAATTATTTTGCTCTTTCCCCATATCTCTCTATATTCATTTAAGAAATTGAACACCAAGGAAAACATGACAAAAAAAAAAAAAAAAAAAAAAAAACAGAAAACCGAAATATGGGGATGAAGGTGAAGGAAAACATAGGGATGGTGATAATCGTGGCACATGATATTTTAGAAGATGTAGTCATTATAATTGAAACAATTCAGATAGAATAAAACAAAGAAAAATGTTGATGTCTCTTTATTTTAGCTATTATATTTTTTGTACATTCATAAATTGAAACTATCGGCTGGGTGTGGTGGCACACCTGTAGTCTCAGCTACTCAGGAGGCTGAGGCAGGAGAATTGCTTAAACCCAGGAGGCGGAGGTTGCAGTAAGCCAAGATCGCGCCACTACACTACACTACAGCCTGGGCGACAGTATGAAAAAAAGAAACTATCATTAAAGAATACACTAAATGTAAAATAATATTTCACTAGGGTATTGTAGAGTTTCACTGGATAAATTCTGGCTAAGTAACAAAAATTGACCTAAGAATTGAGCATTTCAATTGGATCTTGAGCCAAAGATCTGATAAGGAGACTCAATAAGACTCTCAATAAAAAGTGAATTGAACCAAGGGAAATTATTGCACCTTCTGTAGAAAGGTGGATAAAAATACCCTTGTAGGGCGGAGAGATCCAAGATGGCAGATTAGGAGCAGCTCAGGATTGCAGCTCCCAGTGAAAGTGCAGAGGGTGAGTGGACACCGCATTTCCAGATGGATTTTTATTACCCCCAGACCAGGAGATTCCCAGGTGGAGCGGCCCCACGGGTCACCAGTGCGGCTGTTTTGGCTGGCGCAGCTGTTTTGGCCGGCACCCCGGCGTGGTGGGTCTCCGTACAAAATACACTGGTCTGTGTGCCCTTTTAACTGGCGAGTGGAGCTACAGGAAGGCAGATTAAAAAGGAGACTGAATCAGGGAGCCAGCCCAGGAGATTCCCTGGCAAAAAAGCGCTACGAATTTCAGCGCCGCTGTTTCAGCCTGCGCAGTGTGTCCCCACAGGGGAAATCACACAGATCCCGGCACCTTTTCAACAGACGACTGGAACACCTGGGAGTCGACCATTCAACTAAAAAAATAAAAGGCTCTGAGACAGCGAGCCAGGTGATCAGGCTAGGCTAAAACAGCAATTGGAAACGCTCTTGGTTAAGAGTTTCGCAGCGGGCGCAGCTGAACCTGGGACAGTCCAGTTCTGTGGGGGAGGGGTGTCTGCCATTACGGGGCACTCCACCACTACAGAGGTAGTCCGCCATTGCGGAGGCAGCCTGCTGTTGCCGAGGAAACCCGCCATTATGGAGGCGGGCCACTATTGCCGAGGCAGTTCTAATTACACCCAGATAAACAGGACTGCAGGGAAGTTCACACGGCAGATGGGCAGAGCCCACAGCCCCTCAGTAAAGCCTCTGCAGGCAGACAGTGACTGGGCTGCCTCCTTTCTGGGCAGGGCAGCCCTGAA
>CAUYQU010000767.1:0-45203 GCA_963574635.1 Cheracebus regulus
TACAAGAAACAAACAACCCCATCAAAAATTGGGCAAAAGACATGAACAGACACTTTTCAAAAGAAGACATTTATGCAGCCAACAAACATATGAAAAAATGCTCATCATCACTGGTCATTAGAGAAATGCAAATCAAAACCACATTGAGATACCACCTCATGCCAGTTAGAATGGCGATCATTAAAAAATCAGAAGACAACAGATGCTGGAGAGGATGTGGAGAAATAGGAATGCTTTTACACTGTTGATGGGGGCATAAATTAATTCAACCATTGTGGAAGACAGTGTGGCGATTCCTCAAGGATCTAGAAATAGAAATGCCATTTGACCCAGCAATCCCATTACCGGGTATATACTCAAAGGATTATAAATCACTCTATTATAAAGGCACATGCACATGCATGTTTATTATGGCACTGTACACAATAGCAAAGACCTGAAACCAACCCAAGTGCCCATCAGTGATAGACTGGGTAAAGAAAATGTGGCAAATGTACACCATGGAATACTGTACAGGCATAAAAAAGGATGAGTTCATGTCCTTTGCAGGGACTTGTATGAAACTGGAAACCATCATTCTCAGCAAAGTGACACAAGAACAGAAAACCAAACACCACATGTTCTCATAAGTGGGTGTTGAACAATGAAAACACTTGAACACAAGAGGGGCAACATCATACACTGGGGCCTATTGGGGGGTGAGGGGGCTAAGAGCAGGAATAGCAGGGGGTGGGGGCATTGGGGAGGGATAACAGTAGGAAAAATACCTAACGTAGGTGATGGCAGGATAGATGCAGCAAACCACCATGACATGTGTATACCTATATAACAAACCTGCATGATCTGCAGCTATAGGTGGCATTAAGGCAAGGTATAGGGCTGCTGGGTAGGGCAAGATCCAAAGATTTTTTCAAGGAGACAAGCAAATGTAATGCTTTTCTGTCACACTTGTGTAAATCAATTATAAGAAAAAGATATATGTTGAAATCTGGTCAGTTTTAAATTTTTAATTTCTCATAACATCATTTTACAAATTTATTTCTCAATTAAAATAAGTAAATTATTTTGAAGAGAAAAGGATTACTTTTATTTAAGTGATGAGTTATTAAATGGGGTTTCATGTTGAAGAGCCATTGTTGTAGTAAAGAGTCAAAGAGTATAAAATTAAAAATATATACACTTTTATCAATTTTAAAAGATACTAGGCTTAACTGGAGATTGCTGTTATTATATAAATTTGTAAACATCATGAGATGCATAACTTAAAAAGTTATTGCTTCAATGTATAAGCCTATTTGGGTCGAGCTAATCTAGGCCACCACATATGATCTGTGTAATTTAAGTGGGTGAGATACCACGTGTATATCCCAAGGAATAAACATGACTCTGTACAATATACAATACAACATTTCTGTCCTTGTATGTGGTAACCCTAAAGCTAGTTTTAGCTATAAATAATACCAAAAGATTCTTAAAGGCTTGATAAAAATGTTCTTACTTGTCATTTAGGGAATTTCTACTCTAGAAGCTACAAAGTCTCTACTGATATTATAATTTTATGCTCCTTGAATCATTTTAATCAACTCACATAACTGATTGCAACAGGAGTATTTTAACCTTTGGATATAATAAGATGAGATATATACCATACCTTCATTGAAGAACATATTGTCTAAAAGAATTAACCACTTTAATAAGGTGATTAATGCAATGAGAATTAAAAATACAATATTCTGGTATGTTTGGGAAGGAGATACTAATCTATTCCTAAACATCATATAAAAATGCTTTTGAAAAGGGAACAAGCATTGTGTTTCTGAAGAAATGAGTAGTGAGTCTTGTTCAGTGTCCAGTTTGAACCACCTCTGAATCCTGTAATTAGATCTGTGAAAACTGAAAAAAGTACACTAAAAATAAGTAAATAAATAAGTTGTGTCTCTTATATGTTTCACACAGCAATTTATTTGGTTACTTATTATTTTGGCTTGTTTGGTTGTCTTGGTAATTAAAAATGGCAACATATATGCAGATTTTCTGAATAAGTATTTGTAATACTTATGAAAAATCTACCTGGAAAAGCAGTGGCTGCCTGAGCTGTTAATCATGAGTTCTTTGGACAGAAGCATTTCTTTTTCTGTCATGATCAGAACGACTTATGAGTTTCTGCATAGTGTAGGCTCAAGGAGAAAGTATGTGCCTCATCAGTGTGATTGAGTTATGGCAGGAAACATTTAGAAAGCAATGCTGCTGCAGGTGTAGGAACTGCTTAAGTGATGTATGTGTATAATCTTTATATCTCCAATGACTTCTTTGGCACAAGTTATTGTTCATACCATTTTTTTATTTCATGCTCGGACAATTCATGTCTTTTCTTAGTATGAAAACTGATAGATTTTGCTTTTTGAAAAAATAAAATACATTTTTAAAAATCTTCTTTCAATTTTGCTGTGGTTTAATTTACCAAGGATTGTTTGATTTACTGAATGTTCAACACTATTTCAGTTATATATTAAAGTTATTTACCTAAGCATGTTGTGGTTAAACCCTGTTAAAATGGCATTTTGTGGAGAGTATTGTACCCCTCTGATACTTCATTCAGTTTAAACAGTGCAATGAGAGAGCATTGTTTATGCTATAGGATGATTGACTCAGGACATTGAAGTGCAATAAGAAAATTGCTACCTCTAGTAAAATTTATGACAACAAATCTAGAAATGTTTGATAAACCCCAAAGAGTATCTAGAAATGTTTGATAAACCCCAAAGAGAATTATTTCCTACTTAGTAGATAACTGTAGTATATACTTATAAATTTTTCAAAAGAAAATTCACAAGTAACTAAAATCACAGGATCTTCATGAAATTATATTTGCATGTAATGAAATTAACAACAATAGAGGTACTTGTTTGGTTCTAAAGTAATTGTCATTTATAGATAACTAGAAATATTTATTGATAGTAGGTTAGAATAATTTTATATCACTCCTAATTTTTACTTGTTTTTTTTTTATTTTGTAAGTATATTCAACTAAAAAGTAAAACTTATAAAAATAGAAAACCTAAATAGGAGAAATCAGAATGAAGGTAAAGCATGTTAATTTTTTTCAATTTTTTAATGTTTAATTTTTGTGAGTACATAAGAGGTATATGTATTTATGGGTTTCATGAAGTATTTTGATACAGGCATGCAATGCATAAAAATGACATTAGAGTAAATTGGGTATTTGTCACCCCCCACATTTATCTTTTGTGTTATAAATGATTGAATTATACTCATACATTATTTTAAAATGTACAATTAAATTATTGTTGACTAGAGTCACTCCACTGTACTAGCAAATGCTAGGTCTTATCCATCATTTTAAATGAATTTTTCATGTCCATTAACCACCCTCACCTGTCCCCACACCCCCATTCCCTTCCCACCTTCTGATAACCATCCTGCTCATCTTTATGTACATGAGTTCAGTTGTTTTGCTAATTTTTAGCTCCCATAAATGAGTGAGAACATGCAAAGTATGTCTTTCTGTGCCTGGCTCATTTTGCTTAATATAATGATCTCCAGTTCCATCCATGTTGTTGCAACTGACAGAATCTCATTCTTTTTCATAGCTGAATAATACTCTATTGTGTATAGGTACCACATTTTCTTTATCATTAATCAGTATCTGAACATTTAGTTTGCTTCCAAATCTTGGTTATTGTGAATAGAGCTGCAATAAATATGGAAGTGAAGATACCTTTTGGATACACTGATTTCCTTTCTTTTATGGATATATCTAGAAGGTGAGATGGCTGGATTCAATGGTAGCTCTATTTTTAGTTCTGTGAGGACTCACCAAACTACAACGTCCATACTGGTTCTAGTCATTTACATTGCCACCATAGGGTACAAGGGTTCCCCTTTCACCACATCTGCAAGTATTTGTTACTGCCTTTCTTTTGGATAAAAGTCATTTTAACTGGGGTGAGATGATTTCTCATTGCATTTTTATTTGCATTTCTCTGCTGATTAATGATGCTGAGCATCTTTTTATGGGCTGCTTTGCTATTTATATGTCTTTTTTTTTTGAGAAATATCTACTCAGATCTTTTGCACATTTTTCAATCAGATTACTAGACTTTTTCCTATAAAATTATCTGAGCCCCTTATATATACTGGTTTTATCTTATCAGAAGAGTCATTTGCAAATATTTTCTCCCATTCTGTGGGTTGTCTCTTCACTTTGCTGATCGTTTTCTTTGCTGTGCAGACACGTTTCAATTTGATTCAATCCTATTTTTCCATGTTCGCCTTCAATGCCTGTACTCGTTGGGTATTATTCAAGAAACCTTTGCCACTGCAATGCCTAGGAGAGTTTTCCCAATGTTTTCTTGTAGTAGTTTCATAATTTTAGGTCTTAGATTTAAGTCTTTAATCCATTTTGATTTGATTTTTGTACATGGTGAGATATAGGCATCTAGTTTTATTTTTCTGCATATGAATATCATGTTGCCAGCACCATTTACTGAAGAGACTCATCTTTTCCCCAGTGTATGTTCTTGCCACTTTTGTCAGCAGTTAAGTTCGCTGTTGGTTTCTGGATTTATTTCTGGGTTCCCTATTCTGTTTCACTGGTCTATGTGTCTGTTTTTGTATTAGTACTATGCTGTCTTGGTTGCTATAGCCCTATGGTTAATCTGAAGTAAATAAATACGATTCCTACAGTTCTTATTGTCGAGGATAGCTTTGGCTATCCTCTAGCTTCTGTGCTTCCATGTAAATTTTAGGATTCTAAAACTTACTGTGAAAAATGTCATGAGTATTTTGATAGAGATTGCATTAAATTTGTAGATTGATTTGAGTAGAATGGACATTTTAACAATATGATTTTTCTAATTTATGAACACGAAATATCTTTAAAATTTTGTGTCCTCTTCAATTTCATGCATACGTATTTTATAATTTTAATTTTACAGATATTTTACTTCCTTGATTACATTAATTCCAAGATTTTTAGTTTTATTTATAACTGTTGTAAATGGGATTACTTCTTGTTTTCTTTTTCAGATTGCTGTTGGCATGTAGAAATGCTACTGATGTTTGTATATTGATTTTGTATCCTGCAACTTTACTGAATTTTTTTTATCAGTTCTAATATGTTTTGTTGGACTCTTTAGATTTTTCTAAATATAATTTTATCTGCAAACAATAATAATTTGACTTTCTTTTCAGTTTGGATACACTTTATTTTTTTCTTTTGTCTGATTGCTCTAGCTAGGACTTCAAGTACTGTGTTTAGTAACAGTGGTGAAACTGGGTATCTTTGCCTTGTTCAAGGTCTTAGAGGAAAAGCATTCCATTTTTCCCCATTCACTATGATACTAACTATGGGTCTGTTGTATACAACTTTTAGTATGTTGAGGTATGTTCCATCTATACCCAGTTTTTGAGGATTGTTTTTTTTGTTTTTTTTTTTTTAGCATGAAGGGATGTTGAATTTTATAAGATTCTTTTTCAGCATCAGTGGAAATTACCATATAGTTTTTATCCTTTATTGTGTTGATATGATGTATCACATTAATAGATTTGCATATGTTGACCCATCCTTCAATCCTGTGATAAATTTCAGTTTATCATGATGAATGATCTTTTAAAATATATTGCTGAATTTAGTTTGCTAGTATTTTGTTTAGGACTTTTGTATTAACATTCATTAGAGATATTGGCCCGTAGTTTTCTTTTTTTAATGTGTCTTTTTCTGGCTTTGGTATCAGGGTAAGACTGGCCTTGTACAAGTATTTTCTCTCTATATATTTTTGCATTAGTTAGGGTAGGACTGGTATTAATTCTTTTTTGGATGTTTGGTAGAATTCAACAGTGAAGCCATCAGGACCAAGGGTTTTCTTTGTTTAGAGACTTTTTATTACAGCTTTAGTCTCATTACTTGTTATTAATCTGTTAAGATTTGGGATTTCTTCATGGTTCAATCTCAGTAGGTTGTCTGTATCTAAGAATTTATCCATTACTTCTTGATCTTCCAATATCTTGACATGTATTTGCCCATAGTAGCATGTAATTATCCTTTGAATTTCAGTGATATCAGTTGTAATATCTGCTTTTTCATCTCTAGTTTTATTTATTTGGGTCTTCTCCTATTTTTCTGCTATTCTAGCTAAAAGTTTGTCAGTTTTTTGATCTTTTCAAAATAATCAACGTTTTGTTTTAATGATCTTTTGTATTATTTTATTCATTTCAAATTTATTTCCACTCTGATCTCTATTATTTATTTTCTTCTCCAAATGCTGGGCTTGATTTGCTCTTGTTTTTCTAGTACTTTTAGATGCATCAGTAGGTTGTTCATTTAAGTTTTTCTTCTTTTTTAATTTAGACTTTTAAAGATGTGAATATCCCTCTTAGTACTGCTTTCACTGTATCACAAAGGTTTTGGTATGTTGTGTTTCCATTATCATTTATTTCAAGAAACTTTTCAATTTTATTTTTAATTTCTTTATTGAATCACTAACCATTCAGGAGCATATTTCTTTTTTAAATTGATTTATTATACTTTAAGTTCTGGGATGCACATGCAGATCATGCAGGTTTGTTACATAGGTATACATGTGCCATGGTGGTGGTTTGCTTCATCCATCACCCTGTCATCTGTATTAGGTATTTCTCCTAATGCTATCCCTCCCCAATACCCCCACCCCCTGCTATTCCTGCCCTAGCCACATGCTCCCTGCCCCCAGACGCCGGTGTGTGATATTCCCCTCCCTGTGTCCATGTGTTCTCATTATTCGATGCCCACTTATGAGTAAGAATATGTAGTGTTTGGTTTTCTGTTCTTGTGTCACTTTGCTGAGAATGGTGGTTTCCAGTTTCATACAAGTCCCTGCAAAGGACATGAACTCATTCTTTTTTATGGCTGCACAGTATTCTGTGGTGTACATTTGCCACACTTTCTTTATCCAGTCTATCATTGATGGGCATTTGGGTTGGTTCCAAATCTTTGCTATTGTGTACAGTGCTGTAATAAACATGTATGTGCATGTGTCTTATATTAGAGTGAATAATAATCCTTTGAGTATATACCCAGTAATGGGATTGCTGGGTCAAATGGCATTTCTATTTCTAGATCCTTGAGGAATCGCCACACTGTCTTCCACAATGGTTGAATTAATTTATGCCCCCATCAACAGTGTAAAAGCATTCCTATTTCTCCACATCCTCTCAAGCATCTGTTGTCTTCTGATTTTTTAATGATCGCCATTCTAACTGGCATGAGGTGGTATCTCAATGTGGTTTTGATTTGCATTTCTCTAATGACCAGTGATGATGAACATTTTTTCATATGTTTGTTGGCTGCATAAATGTCTTCTTTTGAAAAGTGTCTGTTCATGTCCTTTGCCCAATTTTTGATGGGGTTGTTTGTTTCTTGTAAATTTGTTTAAGTTCTTTGTAGATTCTGGATATTAGCCCTTTGTCAGATTGGTAGCTTGCAAAAATTTTTTCCCAGTCTAATGATAGTTTCTTTTTCTGTGCAGAAGCTCTTTAGTTTAATTAGATCCCATTTGTCTATTTTGGCTTTTGTTGCCATTGCTTTTGGTGTTTTAATCATGAAGTACTTGCCCAAACCCATAGCCAGTATCACACTGAATGGGCAAAAACTGGAAACATTGCCTTTGAAAACTGGCACAAGACAAGGATGTCCTCTCTCACCACTCTTATTCAACATAGTATTGGAAGTTCTGGGTAGGGCCGTCAAGCAAGAGAAAGAAATAAAGAGTATTCAAATAGGAAGAGAGGACATCAATTGTCCCTGTTTGCAGATGCATGATTGTATATTTAGAAAACCACATCATCTCAGCACAAAATCTCCTTAAGTTGATAAGCAACTTCAGCAAAGTCTCAGGATACAAAATCAATGTGCAAAAATAACAAACATTTCTATACATGAATAATAGACAAACAGAGAGCCACATCATGAGCAAACTACCATTCACTATTTCTACAAAGAGAATAAAATACCTAAGAATACAACTACAAGGGATGTGAAGGAGTTCTTCAAGGAGAACTACAAACCACTGCTCAAGGAAATAAGGCAGGACACAAACAGATGGAAAACATTCCGTGCTTATGGTTAGGAAGAATCAATATTATGAAAATGGCCATACTGCCCAAAGTAATTTATAGATTCAGTGCTAGCCCCATCAAGCTACCAATTGCTTTCTTCACAGAATTTGAAAAACCCACCTTAAACTTTATATGGAACCAAAAAAGAGCCCACTGGAACCAAAAAAAGAACCCACATAGCCAAGACAATCCTAAGCAAAAAAAAAAAAAAAAAAAAAAGCTGGAGGCATTATGCTATCTGACTTCAAACTATATTACAAGGCTACTGTAATCAAAACAGCATGATACTGGTACCAAAACAGAGATATAGATCAATGGAACAGAACAGAGGCCTCAGAAAGAATGCCACACAAGTACAATCATCTGATCTTTGATAAACCTGACAAAAACAAGCAATGGGGAAAGGATTCCCTATTTAATGAATGGTGTTAGGAAATCTCACGAGCCATACACAGAAAGTTCAAACTGGATCTCTTCCTTACATCTTATACAAAAATTAACTCTAGATTTAAAAAATTAACTCTGGACTGCAGATTTAAGCATTTGCCCAACACCATAAAAACTCTAGAAGATAACCTAGGAGATACCATTCAGGACACAAGAGCATATTGTTTAATTTTCATATGTTTTTATAGTTTTTAAACTTTCTCTTATATCATTTCTAGTTTTATTCCATTGTGCTCAGAGAAAATTCTTGATATTATTTCAATTGTTTTGAATGTTTAAAACTCATCTTGTGACCTAGTCCATGATCTATCTTTGAGAATAATCCATTTGCTTAAGAGAAGAATGTGTATTCCACAACCATTGAGTAAAAAAAATGCTGTATATATCTATTAGGTTCATTTTTTCCATAGTGCAAATTAAATCAGATCTTTCTTTTTTGATTTTCTGTCTGGAAGATCTGAAAAATGCTGAAGATAGGGTGTTGAAATTTCCAGCTATTACTCTATTTGTGTCTACCTCCTTCCTTAATTCTAGTAATGTTTGCTTTATATACCTGGAGACTCCATTATTGGGTGTGTGTGTACAATCGTAGTATTTTATTGCTGAATTCTCCTCTTTATCATTATATAGTGCCCTTCTTTGTCTCTTCTTGTATTTTTTTTTCTTGAAATCTATTTTGTTTAATATAAATATAGCTCCTCCCCCTCTTTTTTGGTTTCCATTGGCATAGAATACCTTTTTCTATGTTTTTGTTTTCAGTCTTTGTGTGTCTTTATATATGAAGTGTATTTTTTGTATGCAACAGATCATTGGGTCTTTATTTTTTTTCCATTCATTCAGCTATTTTATGTATTTTTATTGGAGAGCTTAAACTATTTACCTTCAATGTTGTTATTGATTGGTAAGGACTTAACTCTTTCCATTTTGTTATTCATTTTCTGGTTGTTATGTGGTTGTCTTCTTTCCTTCCTTTTGTCTCCCTTTTAGTGAAGGTGATTTTCTCTGGTGGTATGCTTTAATTTCTCACCTTTTATTCTTTGTGTATTCATCCTACATTTTATTCTTTGTGTATTCATTGTGTGTTTTTTGATTTGCTGTTACTGTGAGGCTTGCAAATACTCTCTCATAACCCATTATTTTAAACTGATAACAACTTAACACTGATTGTATAAAGAAACAAATAAGCAAGCAAAAAGAAAACTATATAAAAAACTGTAACCCTTAATCTCATCCCTTAACTTTTAAACTTTTTTGTTGTTTTTATTTATATCTCATTATACTGTCTGTGCCTTGAAAGTTGTAGTTACTGTTTTTGATTGGCTTTTTACTCTACTTTAAGAGTAGTTTACACAACACAGTGACAGTGTTATAATATTCTTTGTGTTTCTGTGTACTTACTATTGCCAGTGAGTTTTGTACCTTCAGATGGTTTCTTATTTTTCATTAATGTCTATTTCTTTCTGATTAAAGTATGCTCTTTAGTATATTTTGTAGGGCAGACCTGATGCTTGGTAAGGTCATGATTTCCTAGATAGCGCTTATACTTGTAAATGTTCTTCAGTGTCTGGGCACTGAAGAGTTAGGTATTTATTGTAGTCTTTATGGTCTGGGCTTCTTGGGCATTCTTGGGAAGGTTTCCTAGGTATTCAAAAGGACTTGAGTGTTGTAATCTAAGCCATGTCTATACTAGGGGGCACCCCAATCCCAGTAACAGTGTGTTTCTTACAGACTTGTAGAGGTACCACTTTTGTGGTCTTATATGAGTTCTGAAAAATGTATCCAGATTACCAGGCAGAGACTTTTGTTCTTTTTCCTTACTTTCTCCCAAACACCTGGCGTCTCTGTCTTTGCTGAGCTGTCTGGAATTGGAAAGGCATGACAACAAACACCCCTGTGGCCACTACCATTAGGACAGCTCTCGGTCAGACCTGAAGCCAGCACAGCATTGGGTCTCTCCCAAGGCCCACTGTAACTACCACCTGGTTACCCCGCATGTTCTCTTATAAGGCCCTGAGGCGCTGGGCTGGTTCAGAGATTCCATGTTCAGAAGTCACAGGCTGTAGTCAAATTCTTAGAAGTCTGCCTGATATTCCATTGTACTGTATTGAGTTGGCACTCAAACCATGAGACTCAGTCCTTCCCACCCTTTCCTCTCCTTTCCATGGGCAGAGGACCTCACCCTGTGACCACCACCACTAAAGGCCCATGGGGAGTACTGCCAGGCTACCACTGACATTCACTTCAGGCTCAATGGTTCTTCAGTCAGCTTGTAGTGAATGCTGTCAGGCCCAGGACTTACTCTTCAGGGCAGTGAACTCCCCTCTGGCCCAGGGCTGGTCCAGAAATTCTGTCCAAGGACCAAGGCCTAGAATTGGGGACCCCAAGAGTCCGCTTGGTACTCTACCCACCTGTTGCTGAGCTGGTTCCTAAGGTATAATACAAAGTTCCTTTATTTTTACCTCTGCTTTTCTCAAACCAAAAGAGCCTCTCACCATGGCAACCAAAGCTGGCGATGTGTTGGGTCTCACTTGATGTCAGCTTGACTCAGTCTCACCCAGTAACCATGGCATACTACCTAGATATCATTGCTGGTTATTTAGGGCCAAAGGGCTCTTTATTCAGCAAGTGATGGATCCTGCCTAGACTGGGTCCTGCTAGAAGGGAACTAGCAGTTTCCCTTCTAGTCTAAGGTGTATCTATAAATGTCATCTGGGATCTAGCACCTGGAACATAGGACACATGACTTTGATCAGTGCCTATCCTACTGTTGCTGAGCTGGTAACCAAGACAAAAGACAAAGTCCTCTTTTCTTTCCCCTCTCCTCTCCTTAAGCAGAATAGAAGTGTCTCTTTTGGAACCATGATCTGTCCTACCTGAGGCTTGGGGAGGGTAGGACAAGCACCCTATTACCCTGGCTGGCATCTCAGTAGGTTGTGTGCCCTTCAATTTCACTGGTTCTGAGTCCAGCTCAGCACTCAGACTTGCATAAGTTTCAGTCCTTGTGGCCTAGACTGCCTTTCAAATATATATAGGGCCCAAGAACACTCTAGCATATGGTTATGAGGCTTGCTGGAACTCAAGTTCCAACTGCTGGGATGCGTGATTTCTCTCTGGATAGGACCCATTTAAATGCTCTGTCCATGGGTAAACATTAGCTGAGTTCACCCCAGTTTTGCCTTCTGCTGTGACAGGGAAGCACTGAATTCAACGCAAAGTCTCACAATCACTACCCTTACCCTCTCCAAAGCATATGAATTTTCTCTCCACACCCAGAGACTGCTGGCAGGGAATTAGGGAGGGTGGCTTTGGCAATTTAAGACTGTCTTTCTTACCCTCTTAAGTGTCTCTTTCATCTCTATAAAGTTAACACTGGGTACTGTGAGCATTCACCTGATTTTGTATTCTTATGGTGCTTTTTGTGTGTGTGTAGACAGTTTTTAAATTTGGTGTTCTTGCAGGGGAGATGATTGGTGGAGGATTCTATTCAACCATCTTGCTCTGCCCCTTTCTCCAATAATGTTAATATTTTGAAATGTTTTCCTCTTTAATTTGTTTTATAAAATGGCAATCTCCTCACTTTATTTGTGAGATGCAGCATAGAATAAACATTAGGTTAATGAATTTTCAAACTAGACTGCCCAGCTTTGAATCACAGTTTTGTGATATTGGTTCATTACTAGTTACTGGTACCTAACTTCTGATTCTCACCTTCCACATGTATAAAATGGGAATAACTATAGTACCTAATTTATAGGAGTTTGTTTCAAAGGAAGAGAATATCATTAAATAAGAAGACTGAAAAACAGGGAAAAAACAAATTTAAAAATCTAGAAAGATTATGTGATACATATGGACATGATGAAAAAATGACTACTACATATGAAACTGAACCAAAGTACTATATTGGTTAGGACATTTATAAAACCAATAAAACATAAGGAAATGACTCCATGAACCTCATGTGAATCTTTAACTTCAAAACCCAATTATTTAAAATAAAGTTGTAGTGTATGAGCTAATATCAGATTCATATAAGTTCATGGAGCCTTCTCAAACTATTTTTTATTAGCATGCTTGGTTTTTAATAGAATTCCTGACATTGTATATTAAAATTGTAGAGACTCTGAATGATGTTATATTCTTCATTCCTTTAAAATGATTTGATATTCTGGCAGAGGAAAAGATTAAATGCCAATTACTCTGATCCAGTTGACTGTGGGCTTCAGGCTTCCTTAGGGTTAGTCTGTTTCTTGTTTGTTCTTCCTCCTGGGAATAATTTACACCTAGGGCATGGCTATTCCAAGGTCTCAGTTAGAATTTCAAGATTTTAAACAAAATATCTTGGCTTCCTGAGTCATAGACTGACTTTTGTCACCCTACCTGCATGAAACTGTCAAATCTCTACTTAGACCTTCAGCTTCCTGGATTTTGCTTTTTTATTTTTATTTTTTAGTATTTTGTTCATTGCATTAGAAGCTTAGGGTTTAGCAAATATTTAGAGGAGGAGAAATTGAATAATTTCAGGTTCACATCTATGATTCTCTCTTCTTCAGGATTTGCCATTTCTGCTCCAGTTTTTGCCTCCAAAACCCAGTGAAACTCCCACAAGCACTAGGATACCTAGACACTTGTATTCTCTTCACAGCACAAAAATTTTCCTGGTATCCTGGAGGAAATGTGGCCAAACGTCAATGTGCTTCTTTTCTCTGTTAGCTGTTGGTCCCTCAAATTCTAAAGTTTATTGTTGTTTTTAATCCATGTTTTAGATTTATACTAGTTGGGACTGTTAATCTGATACAAGCTTTTCTGTTGAGATAAAAAAAAAAAAAACAGTGGATTTTAACAAGTGGAATTTATTGCATATCCCTATACTGGCACCAGCAGGGGATAGGCTTCTAAAACTGCTCAATCTCTGTGAAGGCCATTCTTCCCAAAACCCTGTTTTATTACAGCCTCCGAGTACAATATTTAAGACAGATATTCTTAGTATATAGAATAAGGGGTTGTAAGATTGTCTAACCAGAAAAATTTCTGCACTGAAAAGGAAGGAGATCCTTTGTACTTTTTTCAAGCAGAATTTATAATGGCTAGAGACCAAGAAGTGCTGTGCATTTGCCATTATCCTCCATTATTAATGGTAGGTTAGCTTTATTTTTCTTATGCTCTTGCATCATTGTTCTATTATGTCCAGAAGAGGTAACTTGTAATTTAGTGTGATATAATCAAACCACAAAGAATCATATCTAGACATGATCAGAAAAAATAAACATTAGCTAGAAATCCTACACTTTGACCTGGGTATGAATTGGATAAAACTCTGTAGCTCTTTCCTTTGAGGAGGTGGGAAGTATGCCTCACACCTGGGAAGGTATCATGTATGTACGAAAGTAGTATAGGGATATTGGAGAGCCAAAATGTGAACTGCATGACATATTACTTTTGGCCTACATTGTAAATAATCTTACTTTGTTCCTTACTAATTAAACTCCAACTTTGTCGTAAGTACCAAAAACCTCTAAAAGTTTATATTTTCCAACCTTCCTTATAGATGGAAATAACCATGTGACTGAGTTCTACCAAATGACATATAAGAAAAAATCATTGGATAGAGTCTCTAGGAAAGAATCTTAAAACCAAAGAAGTCAGCTAGTATAAGTTTGCTTCTTTTGCTCCTCCCCTTTCTTCCTGCTTTAAATACTAAGATAAGGACAGCTATAACCTCTCTCTTTACTTTCTTCACATTTTAAAGGTAAAGCTAAGATCTTAATCTTGAGCTCTGATAGCCACCATCAATTGATATAAATGTCAGCACGTGCCTACCTTCTGACATTTTGTAGTATGGGAAAATAAAACCCTGAGTTATTTAAAGCTCTATACAGTTAATTCTGTTCCTTATAGGTAAGCTTCACAGTATCATATCTAGGTTTTGTGAAGTAGAAAGCACCATGCAATAGTCTCTTTTTCTCATAGCACCATCAAATCTGCATTTAATAAAATTGAATATCAATAAAATATATGCTTATTTCATTCATACACCAAAATTAGGGAAAAGACAAAGTAGACTGGCTGCAATTTACACTTGTAGGATTAGGAACATGGTCCAGTATTTTTTCAAAACCATGTCTGTAATTGCTTAAATAATAGAACAATTAGAATAAGAGTGGGCAATACATCAAAGCCAATGGTTATTTAAAGTTGTGTTTTCTTTGCAAGCTGTATTCTAAATATAAGGATGTATAACTGAAATTCCAATCAATGCTAAGCCATTGACACTAAGATATTCTTACAACTTTGTTTGCTAAAGTTCCAATGCTATTTATAGGCTCACAAAAAAACCCAGGCCATTTTACTGATATTGAGACTCGTTCAGGCTTACATGTAAATCCCTAGGTATGTGTATCTGACTTTCAGATGAGTATTGTCTTTACTACTTTTCCTCTAGGGTTTAATTCTGTGTGCTAATCACATAAATTATTTTTCTTCTCAAAAGCTTTTTACTAAATTGCACAGGAGTATTTATATATTTTTTATGACAAAGGCGTATAACAAATAGTATTTTTCTCTATGATAAAGCAATTTTGAAAATTCTGTTATCATGTAATTATTTTATCTAATATCTATGAAAGTAACCAAATTTCTGGGGATGCAAGAGGGGTAGCAGAAAGATAGAAAAAGAAGAGGAATGGAGTAGATAAAGGAAAAAAATGAAGAAGAGGAAAGACAAGGAGAAGAGGAAGAATGGTACTATTTTTTCTGTATTTGCTTTTTACCAGGTACTGGGATAATGTCACTGTGTTTATAAAGACATTTAATCTCCTCTACAACTCTATGTAGTAGGTCCTAATTATGATAACCATTTTAACATGAGAGAAATCACTATTTAATGAGTTAAAGAGATTTCCTCAAGGTCATACAGACAGTATGGAATAGAAGAAGGGCTTAATTCAAGATGCCTATCTTAGGAACCAGTGCAGTTAGCGAAATACAGATCATGTTGTCTCTGACCCTTTCTTGCTGCCTAAGACCAAGAGGTAGAAGAGTGCTGTGAGAGATACACAGAAATAATTTCCATAGTTCTTCAATTCATTCTTCTACTGACTTCCTAGGAATTAATGCTCTATTGCCTGTAAACCTTACTGTCTGAGCTTTACTGGGATTTTCCATGCAAAAGATATGGAAATTAAGAGAAAAATTTCACGACTGTTTTTATTTGAAATTTGCCTATAAGCCCCAAAATTCAATTCCTTGATGACTAGAGGATGCCTTTCCTCCAACTAATTTGTGAACACTTTGTACTTCTGAAATAGTATAACAGGGCACAAATTCAATGTATAGCATGCCCCTTTAGCAAATCTGACACTTCTTCAAAATGTCTACTTCAAGTGTAGAATGAATTCTTGGATTTGCAAAGGAAGATAATTAAGTTAGTATCACTCTTGGCCATCTGTAAATCACATCCTTAATCATAACTACCTGCTTTACACCCTATCCAATTCTGCCACTCACAGCTTCCACTATGTTAGCAACCTACACAGATATATGTCCAAAGGTCTAACAGAATTCAGAGGCTCCATGTTACTCTTGCCATTGACTGCTGCTTTCTCCCTCTCCACTGGTAAATAACTACATGCCTCCAGATGTGTGGAGGCTGAGGTTATTGCGGTCCAGCAATGACTTCTACATTTGTACCCACAAAGTGAGTTACACCTGCAAGAGGAGATGTAGTAGAGAGAAAAGTGAGAGGTCTCTGTATTTTGTTTCTTCCTGGCAACCAAGAAGCTAAATAGATGATTGTTCGATAAATGGTGATTTACAACTTTGTCAGCTCTCTGCCAGATTAAGTGAGGAAAATCTAGTCTACTCTCTAATTCTAGGCCTTAACATTAAGAAACTCAACATACTTCTTTTTGATCAAGAATATTGTGATACATAAGCATGCCATTAGCAGATCCATTGCACTTTTTGCCTTTGTTTAACCCTAACCTATAAAAGAATTTTATGTGACCAATATGCTGGCCAGAACATCTTTTGCAATAAACTTTACACAAAATTCAAGAATTTGCAGTCAAAAAGTTTCTTGTGTTCATCTACCACCCAGCAGAATAGCTGAACAACATCTAAAAATATACACACACATTCTGGAGTATGCTATCAGTTACGAGATGTTATTCTCTTTTCTCACTCAGAAGAGTTGGTCATAAAAATCTAGTTAGTAGCATAGATTTTATTCTTTACATAAATATTTACTGCTTGAGAGTTATGATCACCTCACACACATAGTCTAAAAACAGTCTAAAAACTCCTATAATCAAAGGCACACATGATTGATCAAATTATCTACATAATGCCAAATTAGAGGTAAAGTCAAGCCTTTACCAATTGTGATGAAGTTGTGTTTGATTTGGTACATGCTTTGTTGCTAGTAAAGAGGCATCTGCTTTTGGTGATTTTTCTCACATAATACTAGCAAGACCGTAAGTCCATTAAGGCAGCTTGCTTGATACCATGACCTGAACTTCCTAGAATTTCCATAGTACTTTTTAGAAGGGAATAGAAGAGCTTAAAAGCCTATAATAAGGTTTTTCTATATACATTTTCCTAAACAGACTTATCAACAACCAATATATGTTAATCAAGACTTTACCATAAGCGTCATTCCAGATAAACATTGTAGACTATCTAGCAAAAAAGAAAGCAAACCTGACTTTACTAGGAGTATTACGGTCAAAGAAAAGAAGGTTCAGACTCACTAGGGCAGATCAAATTTTAGTACCCAATTCCTTGTCTCTCCTTGTATCTGCATTTTTGCCATGTGGCTTTCCAAATCCTAACACTTGGTGTACTTCTCGAAGTACTTCTCCACCTCTTGATTTTGAGCTTGGCCATGTAATTTAGTTTGATAATGAAATGTTAGCAAAATATTACTGAAACAGAATAGAGAAATGAGCTCATGTGTTTCATGCTGCCATTTTGTGCACTGTCCACCATGAGAACAACTGAACCCAGGACCTCACTAGTCTCAGAAGAATAAAGCATGCACGATAGACTACACCTTACATGTAGCTGGGAGTTTAAACCGAGTTAAACCTTGCTGGTATCAGAAGACGTACCCTAGCTGACTTGCAGACACACGAATAAGAATAAATGATGATTTCAAGTCATTGAGTTTTGGGGTGTTATGGCGTACAACTTTACTATGGCCATAGCTGACAATGATAGAAGTTGGTCCCAGGAAATTAGATGTTACTGCAAGAAAAACTTAAAATACGATTTTGACCAAGGCTACAATGGCAAGGAAACTACAATAGTTAGCCAGAAAAACAGGGAGAAAACTGTTATAGGACACTAGAAAAATTGCGACCTACAATATGTAGTACTGAAACATTTAACACAATCATTGTGTTGTACTGAACCAAGCATAGAAAGCCAACACCAAGACAAAAGTATGCTAAGTTGTAGGGTCTTTATTGCCAGGGTCCACGGAGGACTCGCGTCTCTCCAACCCGTGGCCCCGAAAAGCGGGTGTTAAGACCTTTTATACCTGTAAAAATCACCTTGGGAGTGAGGGTGAGGGGCGGGGGGAGGGGGTGGTGAATTCTGTCAATCATCTTCTGGGCAGAGATGAGGATTTTGGGCGGGGGTTGGGGTGAGAGTTTCCGACATTCCGAGGGCTAGTGAATTTGCAAATCACCTTCTGGGCAGAGAGGGTGAGGATGTGGGGCTGCGGACTTTCCAAGGATCAGGGGACTTTTGATATTCTGATTGTTACTTAAGCGGTTAACAAAAGTTAAGATAAGCATTTGTTTACACGTTGTCTGGGTAGAGTGGAAATTACAAGTCGCAGGGGCCAAGATGGCGTGGGTTTGGGCTGCTTGCCTGTCACATTAGCAGAGAGAGCAGTTTAAACAGAAAGCCAAGGTATGGTTGAGGTATGCAGTTTTAGGGGGCTTTTACCATGTCACAATTGCCTGCAACTGGAAAAAAGAAAAAAGATTATGTATGTGATAAATAAGTAGAGATGCTACGAGGAAAAGATGGAATCAGAAAAGAAATCGCCAATTTGCAAACAGTATTTAGGAGTAGCAGAGACAGTTCAGAATTGCAGAGTTGCTAAATGAAACTGTTTTTCACCAAATTAAAGGTGTAGCCATTAAAATACAGCCTCAAGGAAAAGGCCTAATTCAAAGGATTGCCATTAAAAGTCACCTCCGGAAAAAGATTCAATGAAAAGTGTTGTCATCAAACCTTTTGTTAAAACTTCTAAAATAATTAACATGCCTTGTAGATCATGTCTCTAAAAAATAACTAGCTTGCTCTTCAACAGGAGGTAAGTGGTGCTAGAATGATTAAAGTAGTATTTTTATCAAAATTTGATATATCTAAAATACATGTAGTTGAATCTAGAGAGAAAAGCATTAGGAAAGAATTATGGACATTGATTTTGGCAAATAGAGTTGACCTCAAAATACACATGAAACTCAAAACCTTGTAAAATTAAGTTCTGTTAGCAAAAAACACTGCCGTCTAGACTAGAAGAGATTGAGAGTTCTACTAAACACTTCTTAGTCACCAGATTTCTACAAATGGTTAGCAGGTTGCCAAAAAAAGATGTATGCACCAATTCCCTCTTAATAATTGTCCAAGGAAGATGATGAAAAAGAAATGAACTCCCAGAAGGCAGAGATGGGAACAATGATCTATGGAACATACTCCCAAATTTAAATCAAGGAGTATTTCCTACCCCCGGGTAATGCCAAGTGAGATTTCAGAATTGCTACAGACAAGAGACTGCTAAATACCTCCTATTCTCCTTCTTTTAAATAAAATAATTTATTGTTGTTATGTTATCTCTCTTTAACATTATATGACAAATTGACTTTTTAGTTCATAGGTCTGTAGATCCAGAGACACCACTGCATCTAGAGTTCATCTAGATCATGAGATCCTGGACTTGGAGCCTGATATCATGATGTGATTGAAACTTTTGCAGGTTTTATGATGAGAAAAGGACAAAAACATTAGATGCTTGTAGGAAGACATGATTTTAACTTCTAAATATATAGCTAAGAATGAAATCATAGCATAGTGGTTAAGAGTATATTGAAAACCTAAACCAGGATTTTAACAGCTTACTATTTATATTTAAAATAGTAATTTTAATATAACCCTTTATATTTAAAATAGTAGTAATAGCATGAAACAATTGGTTTTATGTTATAATGAGTATATACTGTAAGTATATAGTGTACTATATGCAAAGCCCCAATACAGGATTGGCACACTAGTGATTTAATATATTGTGATCCGTGTTATTCTCAACTGAATTACTGGTTTGAATCCATTTTATACCTATTTTGGCATATTAAAAGAACTGCATTTTCATTGATATGATAGTCATGAGATACACACATGGTTTTAAAAGCAAATTTTCCAACTATAATTATTAGATATAATCATATTATTAACACAGAAATTCAAGCTGTTAGAATGTCCTATTTTTAATGACAATAGTGATCTGCTTGTATAGCTATGCTAGCAATACCTACTAATTTCAAATGTAAATTCTGGATATTAAAGTATTATATTGCTAACTACAAGAAAAGCATATTATTAATTGTTAAGAGAAGGCACAATTAATAAAATGATTTCAGGCCAAAATTTCTCTTTGAAATCTTTCTTGAAAATACCCATTATTTAAGAATTTCCATTTGTTAAGCAGGTACAGTTTTCATTTTGGTTTTCTATTTTTAATTTTTGGAAATAACCATTCAACCATTCTTTTGTATAACACATGCTGTAACAGCACTTACAGTGTCCTATTAATCACTCTATTGTAATTATTAAAAATGACAGTCCCTTTTAGCCAACACTGGGGCATTTCTTTCAGAAGCATATCACAAATTTTAAAGGGTTCCTGCTCCTTACTTTTACCACACACACACACACATAGCCACACATGCACTCACGTTTGGCTAGGAGAGCAAGTCCACTTCAGAAACCCTCATTATACAAAATATGGAATTGTTGTTATTAACTTTTGTAGGTAAATAAGAAATTCGTGTTACATCTGTTATTAAAAAAGCAAAAAATAGATTTATGTAGGCTAATATTACTGAGCAAATATGAGAAACACAAGAACCTTGTAATGGACTATCTCTTCCTAAGACCCATGTTTACAGGTTTGCACGTGCTGTGGTTTTAGAAGCCTTATTATCAGATAGTTTGACCCAGGTTGTGGCAAAAGATTCATTGAATTCCTGTCTATTGAGAATTGATGGGCAACCAGGCTTGTTCCAAATTCCTTCTTGCAGCTTCATTTGTAAGGATTCTTGCATCAAATGGTAAAGGCTAATAATTGTCCACAAAAAATGTTTATTTGGCAGTAACTACAGGAATGCACAATGGCTAGCCTTTTGCAGAGCGCGGTCATGTTTCATCTTATCTGTTTTACTCAGATCTCATCTATAATCCTTTCTTCAGGAGCAAGAAATATTAACCATTAGGACAACTGTAGCCCTTAGCCCAATTGCTGTTTCTCAGCCTGTGGTAACTATGGAAGTTGTCTCTCATCCTGAACTGCTACTTGATTCTGAGCAGTAAAGAATATTCTGACTTGTGCCATGTAAATAAGAGTGGTTTGTTGCTTCAGTTCATTACAAATTATGTCCCATAAATCAGCAGTCTCTAATCATTTTGGCAGCAGGGACTGGTTTTGTGGAAGACAGTTTTTTTCACAGATGGTAGAGGGAATGGTTTCTGCATGAAACTCTTCTACTTCAGATCATCAGCCATTAGATTCTCATAAGGAGTGCAACCTGGATTATTCATATAGTAGTTTACAATAGGGTTAGCCCTCCTGTGAGAATCAAATGCTTCTGCTGATCTGACAGGAGGCGGAGCTCAGATGGTAATGCCTGGGTGCTGCTCACTTTCTGCTGTGCAACCCAGTTCCTAATAGGCCATGGACTGGTACTGGTCCTTGGCCCAGGGGTTGAGGATCCTGCTCTATATAATAGACAGGACAAATCACAGACACATACACTTTTTAAATATATCCTAGGCCAGGTGTGGTGGCGTACACCTGTAATCCCAGCACTTTGGGAGGCTGAGGCGGGTGGATCACCTGAGGTCAGGAGTTAAGACCAGCCTGGCCAACATGGTGAAACTCTGTCTCTACTAAAAATACAAAAATGAGTGGGGCGTGGTGGTGGGCACCTGTAATCCCAGCTACTCAGGAGGCTGAGGCAGGAGAATCACTTGAACCCAGGCAGTAGAGGAAAGGGTGCAGTGAGCCAAAATCATGCCATTATACTCCAGCCTGGGCAACAAGAGCAAGACTCCATCTAAAAAAAATATATATATATACCATATATATCTCCTATGCAGTTTATAGTAAGTACTTCTGTGTTTTTGGCATGTTTTCTTTCCTATAAGTCCTCGGTATCTTATTTGTATTTTTACTTATGGAAAGGAAATGCTATTCATATTTTGATACATAATTATAGTTAATTATCAGTTATTTCCCTTCCCTGTTTCTTAGGCCCATCACTACTCAAAGAATTTCTGTAACCATTAGTACAATTGTAGCATATGGTACATATAAATTATTTCATACTCTTCTTTAAACTTGCTTTGTGACAGAGCTTTACTCAAGGGTGGGAAAATAAGATAAAAACTCCTTAGCTCAAAAACTGTCAAATCTTAAGCAATTATTCAACCAGTAATTCTAGAATGCATAGAGTCTTGTGCTAGTGGATAAATGAGATTCTTTGGAGATCTGACTTCACATAAATTGTTCTGTCTCAGCACTCTGTTTTTTTAAGGGAACTAGTTGGTCCACTTGACCCCCAGAGACAACCTAGTAGGCAGCCAGCATGAGGTTTTCATAACATATGAATTAATTAATAAGATCTCTCTAGTTAGCAGAAGTGTTCGATTTAGAGGCATTTAATAAGATTAGACTTTCAAACATTATTTGGTGCATTAATTCAAATATGCAAATTGGCATAGCCTAGAGGCCCAGGAATGAAAAAACGTGAGGCCAGAGAGGAATAAAATTAAATTTTGGGAAGATATTTTAAAAATACGCTTAGAACCTGAAATTGAGAAGTAGAATTAGAATTCTTCAGCTTATTAAAACTACCTAGTGTTAGTATGTGAGACCACTAAGGTAAGTAGATTGGTAAATTTCCAAGCAGGCATATATTTAAAATTAGAAATTATCATCTTTTTCCAGGCATTAAATTTGAAACTACCACATAGTCCACTCTTGTAATTGCTGCCAATAATACAGCATCTTTATGCTTAAAAGATTAAAAATAGTACTGCTTTCTATGAATTATATTTTAAGATTTTTACTTTAGAACTTGTTTGGTATTTCTGATTCATCATGCTAATGCCTGCATGTTTATTCCTGCTACCTCCAATAGTTCATTGATAATTCAGATTCAGACCAGTGGAGAAGCCATGGAAGGAAAAAGGAAACTTTTATTCTGAGTAAGCAACATCATTAAAATCAAGTTTGCAAATAAAATTTAAATATAATTTAAAGTATTTCCTGCTGAGCACTTCAAAAATGTAACCTTTAGTGCATTTGAGGTAGCATGCATTTTTTAAAACTGTAGTTAGTAAATTAAAGCTGAAATACAATTTTAAAAGAGCCTGTTTCCACCATGTTGTAAATGGGAGTTATTATAATTCAATATTAGGTATGAATCAGTTAATTCTACATTAGCCAAAGCTCTCATATATTAGAGAACAGCAGATGTTACCCTTTCTAGTACCCCATTAATACACCTAGTCAGTTTTTCCACTATTATCCCTCAGGCAGAGAATAAAGGCATATTTTCCTTTCTGTTCCTTAAGCAAACCCACTTGCCCCCTGAAGCACAAGATTTAATTATCCTTATTGCATTACATTTGCTTGAATAGCTACTGAAATTATTAATGGGCATAACATTTTCTGATGTTTTTCATGAAATTCAGCTATGATATTTATGCTGATTTAATTACCTTTAGCACATTAATTAGTCTAGCAGTAAGAATTAAGAACTTAGGATTTGTAACAAATGTAATTTATTTCTGTTGATCATTATGATGTGTTACAGGTTAGATATGGAATTCATGTATGTATATATGTGGAAAGAAGGTAGAGGTGACATATACTACATTAACTAGCTGTTTATGGAAATATTTTTCAAGAAAACCCCCTGTATCTCATAGTGGGTGCTGGATCAAATACTAAATGACTACATAGCCTTAGGTAAATAATTTAAATTCTATATCTCAAATTCCATTATTTACAAAAAGGAAATAATTATAATTTTTATGTTATAGGATTTTTTAAAGTATTAAATAGCTTAATGCACATAAAGTACCAAAAGCAATATCCAGCACATCATATGTCCCACATAAGTGTCAGTGCTGTTATTGTTTTTATTATTATTAAAAAAAGGAGAATATTAGGCTTTGAAAAAGATGTAATGAATTTGGTTTCAGTCACTTTCACTGCTAATGAGTGCTAAATAGAAACTCACTTCCACAGAGACCTCAAATAATTCATATAATTAAAAATTCCAGAAAATGTGAGCATTCTTAGGAGGAAATCAGAAATCTGATACAATACAAAATATCGCAAACAAGATCCTGCAGAAACAATACTAAGCATACTCAGAAATGTAATAATGTGAAATATTGAATATAACAGACACAGAGTTTAAAACAAGTACCTCTCAAATGAATAAATGAAGGGATTAAAAATAGGAGCAAACACAATAGATGATAAAAGTGACCTAACATATTCAAAACAGAATAGAACACAAATTCCATAAATGAACACTCTATTTAAGTTAAAAAATACTTAAACATGTTATATTGCAGATGTTCTGTCAAAACATGAAGATATTATTTCTTATCAAATATATTTCATAGTTTAAATGAAAGTTAAACATGTATTAATTTTTAGAGTCACATAATAAGTTATTACAAATATAGCAGTTTAAAACAACACACATATATCATCTCACAGTGTCTATGGGTGAAGAGTCTGGTTATGGTTTATCTGGGTCCTCTGCAAAGCTGCAGTCAAAGTGCTAGTCAGGACAACGTTCTCATCTGGAGGCTTGATGGGCAATGTATTAGTCTGTTTTCACACTGTTGATAAAGACATACCAAGGGCCGGGCACGGTGGCTCACGCCTATAATCCCAGGACTGTGGGAGGCCAAGGCAGGTGGATCACAAGGTCAAGAGATCAAGACCATCCTGGTCAACATGGTGAAACCCCGTCTCTACTAAAAATGCAAAAATTAGCTGGGCATGGTGGTGCACGCCTGTAGTCCCAGCTACTCGGGAAGCTGAGGCAGGAGAATTGCTTGAACCCAGGAGGCAGAGGTTGCGGTGAGCCAAGATCTTGCCATTGCACTCCAGCCTGGTTAACAAGAGCGAGACTCCGTCTCAAAAAACAAACAAACAAACAAAAAAACCACATACCAGAAACTGGGTAATTTATAAAGAAAAGAGGTTTAATGGACTCACAGTTCCACGTGGTTGGGGAGGCCTCACAGTTATGGCAGAAGGCAAAGGGCGCATCTTATATGGCAGCAGGCAAGAGAAAATGAGAGCCAAGCAAAAGAGGAAATCCCTTATAAAGCCATCGGATTGTGTGAGATTTACTAACTACCATGAGAACAGTATCGAGGAAACTGCCCCCCTGATTAAATTATCTCACACCAAGTTCCTCCACAACATATGGGAATTATGGGAGCTACAATTTAAGATGAGATTTGGGTCGAGACACAGCCAAACCATATCAGAATCAATTTGCTTTCAAGTTCCTGAAGGTCATTGCAGAAATTATTCTCTTACAATGGTAAGAGTCCCTGGTTTCTTGCTAGCTGGGTCACCATCCTCAGCTTCTTGCCTCATGACCTCCCAACATCATCACTTATTTTATCAAGCCAGTAAGGGGAGAGAGAGACTCTAGAGTGAGCTGCAAAAAGATGAACTCTCATATTGTATAATACAATGTAGTCACGAAGTGACATTTTGTCACCCGTGCCATATTCTGTTGGTTAGAGGCAAGTCCCAGGCCTCACCCACACTCAAAGGGAGGGAATTATACAGGGGCATAAGTACCAGAATGCAGGCCTTATGAGGAAAAGGACTATCCGTGCTGCCATGGACATCATAACAAAATATTTGATATAGTAAAACCTGGTCTTCAATTATTAGATTGATGGACTCTGAGTAAAACAAGCAGAATGATTTATCTCTAAAGAAAAGGCTTACAAATACTTTTCTGAAAGTGCTTTGTCAAATTTGCTGATGTAACAATAGTTGAAAGAAGACATTTTTTCTAGATTAGTTTTTGCTTTATCGATTACGAGGTTAGACTTTGGAAAATGACCATCAAAATCATTGTATTTTATACTTTCATGTGTCAGTACATATTTACCTCACCCTTTGTTTCATATTGGGCAAGCTGACTGATCATTTTTGTGGATTGGCTCATCGGTCAAATCATATATTTTTTTCAGATGTGTTTTCTAGTGTATTTACATAATTACTTGAAGTTTCTTATTTCTCTTGAGTTAAGCAGTTATTTCATTGTCTTGCAGACTCAGCTTCAAAAGGATGAAAACATGTACATTTTCCACGTTACATAAATGTGTAGAAATTTTGAAAAGAGTTTAAAAGTACAATCTTTCAGTGAAAATCTATTCTTACAATTGTATAAATTAAGAGATATAAGAAACAAAGTTTTTATTTAAAACATTTTGGCTTCCTCTATTCTAACAGTGAGTGCTAGTAATGCACATCTGCAATGAAAACAGCAATATATAAAATTAGTATTAATATAGAAAGATTTGCATGAATTATAATGGCTCAGATATCATAGACAAATACACTTTTTAAAAGTGGAGAATAAATCAAACATTCCCAGTTTCAATTGCTGTCATAAAAATATTTTTAAATGAATATGTAGTGGTGGCATCTAATTTAATCCATTTCAAACCTTTCTTATGACAACCTGTAATTATATCCTTCACATGTTAGAAATTAGAGACAGTGTATGCACTTTTTAAAATGAAAAAGTACAAATACAGAAAATGGCCTAAATTTCAAAATGTAATAGGTTTATCTCTACCTCTAATTTAATGTGTTTCTTTCAGTACTTGGCATCATCCATAATGGTACTCTTCCCTAGAGGCTAACTACCTTAGCCTTATATGGGTACAGCTTTAAAGATTTAAGAAGTAAACTTGGAAAAGGTCTAATTACTGACCGGAAGTATCTGTCCTTTATTTTGTGATACACAAGGGCATCAGAATATTATGATAATTATAGAATAGAGATTGCTTCACAGGTTTGATTTATTGGTCTGCAAAAAAATTTATTTTCTCAAAAATCAGTGCTGATGCATGTATTGTATAATTTCATGCAGCTGCAGCTGTCTGACCCATCTCCTAGCTAATCATATATTGAATGGAAAGGAGGCTGAAGCATTGACAGGGTATCAAGTGGTATCTTCTGGTGACAGGAGAAAATGACTAGGCACACCAATATTTAATGATATGCCTAGAAGCAATTTTCTGCCACTGAAAAAGTTAAAACTAAGGGGCAAAATGTATTCCTTCTGTCCTGATAGGAGGCTCACTGAAATTAATAAAAGTTTCAGAAACAAAGAAAAAAACTGTTCAGTGTTTCCATTTGAGAGTTGCTACACTGTGACAAGTTTTAGAGGAGTTTGAACATGATTGGAGAAGAACATTCTGTCCAAGTGATTTCCAAAGGTTAATATTTAGAAAAGTGATTTTCAAAGTTCACAGAAATCATTTTAAGGAGTGCTTTAAAGTTTTATTTGAACAAATTTCAAGGCTAAACATTTTGAAAACAATTGACTATAGGGCACCTATTTCAAACACTTGAAACAACTCTCTGATGATAATGAATTAGAACATTTTCCTTCATTATTAATAATACACAACCCTTAGGAAATAAAATGTTGCCTAGTTGTGTCTTTACATTTTTCTACTGTGCAAGAATTCATGAGACTCAAGATTTTAAAGTAAAGGAAAAAAATAGTATGAAGTTGCATGGTAGAGTGAACTGGAATGAGTATTTGTGAAGGAAAAAGGAGATATGGAATTTAATTTACATAATTGTGAACTGTGTCACTGCCATTCTGAAAATTCAGTTATTCTGTTTGTGCATAAGTCCCTTAACATATACTAAAGTGAATAATCTCTTCTAGGTTAAAAATAATATTGGTTTTGAGTCAACAAATTCCAAAATATTTGTTTCCTGTTGTCAAAGATTTTTGGTAAATTTTTATAAAATCATATATGTTCAAAGACTTAGAACATTTAAGTTATATGCTTGGTACACATATTCAATATAGCTTCAATTTTTATCTTGTAACTCTATAACAGTTTGTGTTAACAGATTAAACACTTATGAGCTTTGTATATTTTTAAAAGAATGGCTAACACAGTATCATCAAGGACCACTTGTACACAGATTATGATGTCTAAATGTTATTTTCAAAAAGAGGGTAAAAAAGGAGTCAGATCTCAGAGAAAAGGCTGACTTCAGGTCTGGAACAGAAAATGTACAAGATGATCCTGAAACATATTGTCATATAAGAACTCTAGAGAACTATAAAAATACATGATTGTCAAAAACAAAAAATTAGGAGCCTTTGTGAATAGGCTCCCATTGCTCAAATATGGAACAGTTTGGCCAACATAACAAAAATAACATATTTTAAAATTCTAATGTTTATCAATTATTTTTAAGTCATAATAATACTTTAAAAGATGTTGGGCTTGTGCAATGGCTCATTCCTGTAATCCCCACAGTTTGGAAAGAAACAGCAGTTGAACCTAGGAGTTTGAGACCAGCCTGGGCAACCTGGCAAAAGCATGGCTCTAAAAAAAAAAAAAAAGTTATCTGGGCATTGCTGGCATATGCCTGTAGTCCCAACTTCTGGGGGTCAAGGTGGTAGGGGGCTGAGGTGGAGGATTGCTTGAGCCCAGGAGGTCAAGTCTGAAGTAAGCCATGATTATGCCATTGTACTCCAGCCTGGGTGAGAGAGTGAGACCCTGTCTCAAAAAATAAATAAATAATAAAATAAAATTAAAAGAAAATAAAATAAAAGATGCTAATTATTCAGTGTGGCAGAATACTAGTAAATTAGTTCATTTTGAAACCTGATAAATGAAGTGAAAAATAAGCAATAATAATCAATGAGAGTAAGATTTTTTAAATGCAAAGCTTCCAGGTAATTGAAGAAGGAATGGTAGAATTAGAATATAAATAGTCTGCAATGCCTAATTAGTTCATTGAATCTAAGTGCAATCATTAATCATCACCTGTAAAACATTTTCCTCCCCCAAAATCTTACTGGAATTTAATTGAAACAATGTTTATTTTACAGAAAATGAAGAGGTTAGAAAAATGTGTGTAACTATATCACAGGAGTGTAATGATCAAAATCCAGATGGAGAAATAGTCCATAGGACTAAAGACCTGTTTTCCTCAACAAATATGTGGTGAGAAGGAAAATAAAGATATTGAAGAAATATGAGACCTGTCAACTATTCATAAAATGTGGACTTTATTTGAATTCTGACTCAAACAAAATAAAATAGAAACATGACATTAATGAGAAACAATTAGAAATTTGGCCACTGGTAAGATATTCAAAGATATTAAGAAATCAGCTTTTTCTTATAACAGTAATGTGTTTTTAAAATTCTATCATTGAGAGATTTAGTGAAATATTTATGGATGTAATAACATGATATCTGAGATTTGCTTCATAATGATAAGGATTTGGGAAATGAGTGAGTTCACAAGTCTCATGAATTGATAATTATTGAAACTGTATGATGGGTACATGGAGGTTCATTTTATATGATGTCTACTTTAATGTGTCAAATTGGTCCTTAGTAAAAGTTTTAACTATATATGTTTTTACTCAATAGCTCCTTATGTCAAAGTACAGCTCCAGACATAAATATATATTACACACACACACATATATACATACACATATATACTGTGTATATATTAATATATATTCTGTTCCATTGGTCTGTGTGCCTATTTTTACACCACTACCATGCTGTTTGGGTGACTATGGCCTTATAGTATAGTTTGAAATCAGGTAGTGTGATGCTTCCAGATTTGTTCTTTTTGCTTAGTCTTGCTTTGGCTCTTTTTAGGTTCCATATGAATTTTAGAATTGTTTTTTCTAATCTTGTGAAGAATGATGGAAGTATTTTGCTGGGGATTACACTGAATTTATAGATTTCTTTTGGCATTATGATCATTTTCACAATATTGATTCTACTCATTCATGAGCATGGGATGTCTTTCCATTTGTTTTTGTCATTTATGACTTCTTTCAGCAGTGTTTTGTAGTTTTCCTTTTAGAGAGCTTCAGACTCCTTGGTTAGGTATATTCCTAAGTATTTTATTTTATTTTATTGCAGCTATTCTAAAGGGATTGAGTTCCTGATTTGATTCTCAGCTTGGTCGCCGTTGGTGTATAGAAGAGCTACTAATTGTTTTACACTAATCTTGTATCCAGAAACTTTGATGAATTCTTTTATCAGTTCTAGGAGCTTCCTGGAGGAGTCTTTAGGATTTTCAGGGTAAACAATCATATTGTCAGCAAACAGTGACAGTTTGACTTCCTCTTTACTGATTTGGGTGTCCTTTATTTCTTTCTCTTTTCTGATTGCTCCTGCTAGGACTTCAGTACTATGTTGTAGAGGAGTGGTGAGAGTGTGCATCCTTATCTTGTTCCAGTTCTCAGAGGGATACTTTCAACTTTTCCCACTCAGTATTGTGTTGGCTGTGGGTTTGTCATAGGTGGCTTTGATTACATTGATGTATGTCCCTTGTATGCCAATTTTGCTGAGCATTTTAATCATAAAGGGATGCTGGATTTTGTTGAATGCCTTTTCTGCACCTATTGGGATGATCTTGTGATTTTTGTTTTTAATTCTGTTTATATGGTGTATCACATATGTTGACTTGCGTATATTAGATCATCCCTGCATATCTAGTATGAAATCCGCTTGATCATGGTGAATTATCTTTTTGATGTGTTGTTGGATACAGTGAGCTAGTATTTTGTTAAGAATTTTAGCATCTGTGTTTATCAAGGGTTTCAGTCTGTAGTTTTCTTTTTTGGTTATGTACTTCCCTGGTTTTGGTATTAGGGTGATGCTGGCTTTATAGAATGAATTAGGGAGGGTTCCTTCTTTCTCTATCATGTGGAACAGTGTCAAAAGGATTGGTACCAATTTTTCTTTTAATGTCTGGTATAATTCTGCTGTAAATTCATCTGTTCAGTGGTGTCAGTTGTCTCCGTTTCATTTCTTAATGAGGTTATTTGCATTTTCTCTCTTCTTTTCGTCATTAATCTTGCTAATGTTCTATCAATTTTATTTATCTTTTCAAAGAACCAGCTTTTTCATTTCTTTTTTGTATTTTGTTTGTTTCAATTTTATTTAATTCTGATCTGATCTTATTCCCTTTCTTCTGCTGGGTTTGGGTTTGTTTTGTTCTTACTTCTCTAGTTCCTTGAGGTATGACTTTAGAATGTCAGTTCGAGTTCTATGTTTTTTGATTTAGGCATTTAGGATTATGAACTTGCCTTTTAGCACTGCCTTTGATGTAAGTCAGAGGTTTTAATAAGTTGTATCTTTTATTGTCATTCAGTTTGAAGAAATTTTAAATTTTCATCTTGATTTCACTTTTGACCCATTGCTCATTCAAGAGCAGGTTATTTAATTTCCGTGTATTTGCATGGTTTTAAAGTTTCCTTTTGGAGTTGATTTCCAGTTTTATTCCACTGTGCCCTGAGACAGTGCCTGATATAATTAAAAATTTTTTAAATTTACTGAGGCTTGTTTTATTGCCTATCATATGGTCTATCTTGGAAAAAGTTTTATATACCATTGAATAAAATGTGTATTCTGCAGTTGTTGGATGAAGGGTTCTGTGTGTATTGGTTCAGTCCATTTGTTCCAAGGTGTAGTTTAAATCTATTGTTTCTTTGTTGACTTTCTGTCTTGATGACCTGTCTAGTGCTGTCAGTGGAGTATTGAAGTAGCCCACTGTTACTGTGTTGCTGCCTATCTCATTTCTTAGGTCTATTAGTAATTGTTTTAAAAATGTGTGAGCTCCATTGTTAGGTGCACTTATATTTAGGATTGTGATATTTTCCTGTTGGACAGTGCTTTTTACCATTATATAATCTCCCTCTTTGTCTCTTTTAACTGCTGTTGCTTTAAAGTTTGTTTTGTCTGTCATAAGAATAGCTACCTCTGCTCACTTTTTGTTTCCATTTGCATGAAATGCCTTTTTCCACCTCCTTACTTTAGGTTTATGTGAGTCCTTATGTGTTAGGTGAGTCTCCTAAAGGCAACAGATGGTTGGTTGGTGAGTTCTTATTCATTTGGTGGTTCTGTAACATTTAAGTGGAGCATTTAGGCCATATACAGTCTATGTTAGTATTGAGATATGAGGTACCCTTGCATTCATTGTGCTATTTGTTGTCTGTGTACTTTGGTTTATTTGTTTTTGGTTATTGCTTTTTAAGTTGTATTTTTATTTTCTAGGTCCTATGTGATTTATGCCTTGAAGATGTTTTGTTTTGAGGCGTTTCTAGGATTTGTTTCAAGATTTAGATCTCCTTTTAGCAGTTCTTGTAATGGTGGCTTGGTTGTGGCAAATTCAGCATTTGTTTGTCTGAAAAAGACTGTATCTTTCCTTCATATATGAATGATAGTTCACTGGATACAAAATTCTTGGCTAATAATTGTTTTATTTGAGGAGGCTGAAGATAGGGCCCCATCCCTTCTAGCTTTTGGGGTTTCTGCTGAGAAATCTGCTGTTAATTTGATAGGTTTTCCTTTATAGGTTACCTGGTGCTTCTATCTCACAACTCATAAGATTCTTTCCCTTGTCTTAACTTTGGATAACCTGATGACAAGGTACCTAGGTGATGATCTTTTAGTGATAAATTTCCCAGGTGTTCTTTGTGCTTCTTGTATTTGGTAGTCTAGGTCTCTAGCAAGACTAGGGAAGTTTTCCTTGGTTATTTTTCCAAATGTATTATCCAGACTTTTAGAATTATCTTCTTCCTCAGGAACAGCAAACATTCTTAGGTTTGGTCGTTTAACATAATCTCAGACTTCTTGGAGGTTTTGGTCATATTTTCTTATTCTTTTTTCTTTATCTTTTTTGGATTGGGTTAATTCGAAGACCTTGCCTTCAAGCTCTTATTTTCTTCTACTTGTTCAATTCTAGTGCTGAGACTTTCCAGAGCATTTTACATTTCTTTAAGTGTGTCCAGTGTTTCCTGAATTTTTGACTGTGTTTTCTTTAAGCTATCTATTTCCTTGACTATTTCTCCTTTCACTTTTTGTTTCATTTTTTGGACTTCCTTGCATTGGTCTTCACCTTTCTCTGATGCCTCCCTGATTAGCTTAATAACCAACATTTATCTTTTTTAGGTAAATCAAAGATTTCTTCTTGGTTTGGATCCATTGCTGGTAAACTAGTGTGAATTTAGGGGGTGTTCACGAGTCTTGTTTTGTCATATTACCAAGGTTGGTTTTCTGGTTTCTTCTCATTGGGTAGCCTCCGTCAGAGGGAAGGTCTAGGGCTAAGGCTGTTGTTCAGATTCTTTTGTCACACAGGGTGTTCTCTTGCTGTAGTACTCTCCTCCTTTTCCTCTTGATGTAGCTTCCTGTGAGCTAAATTGCAATGATTGTTGTCTTTCTTCTGGATCTAGCCACCCAGCAAGTCTACCCAGCTCTGGACTGATACTGGGGGTTGTCTGCCTAGAGTCCTGTGATGTGAAATGTTTATGGGTTTCTCGGTCGTGGATACCAGCACCTGTTCTGGTGGAGGTGACAGGGGGGTGCAATGGACTCTGTAAGGATTCTTAGCCTTATAGAGACTGAACTCTCTGTTGTCTCTTCTTATAAGTACTCTAATCCTATAATGAGGACCTCATCCTTATGATCTCATTTAAACTAAATTTCATCCTTATATGTCCCATCTCCAAATATAATCTCATTGTAGGGTAAAGCTTTAGCATATGAATTTTGGGAGGACACAATTCAGTCCATATCAATTACTGTCATTCATTTCACTAACCCATATATTATAACTACCCAATACATTTTTACTGGTATTAATGTATTGTTATTACTTTAAACAAACTTTTTAAAATTTCAATTAACAATATGAAAAATAAAATATTTTGTTTTACCTTCATTTATTCCTTCTCTAATGGTCTTCTTTTCTTTATGTAGATTGAAGTTTTGACCTATATTACTTTTCTTCTGCCTGAAGATCTAAATTTCATGCAGAACGGTTCAGCTGACAGTGAATGTCCTGAGTTTTTTGTTAGTTTGAGAGTCTTTATTTATTTTTCACTTTTGAAGGGTGATTTCACTTAATATAGAACTCCAGGTTAGCAGGTTTTCTTTTCATTCCAGTCCTTTTGTCGGAGTCTCTTTTCTCTTGTAGGTTTCTGATGAGAAGACTACCGTAATCCTTGCTCCTTGTTTATCTCTTTCTTCCTTCATAATTTTCTGTTTGCTTTCGGTGTTCTGAAGTTTAAATATGATATGCTAAGTTGGTTTCTGTTTGCTTGTTTTTGTGTATCTAAGTGTTCTCTGAGCTTCCATGATCTATGTTTAGGTTACTGCCATTAATTTTAGTAGATGCTTGCCCATTATTTCTTAAAATATTTTTTTCTACCTCATTCTTGTTTTCTTCTTCTATTATTCCAAAGATTTATACAGTACAACTTTTTAATTTGTTCTACTTTTTTTATTTCTTTCTCTTTGCACTTGAGTTTGGGAAGTTTCTGATTTTTTTTTTAAAAAAATTGACTTCATGTTTAGAGCTTATTTAGAGTTACAGCAAAATTTAGAAGAAAACACAGAGTCCCCATATGTCCCTTCCCCAACATGAGTACCACCTCCACTTCTATGAACATTCCATCAGAGTTGAACATTTGTTATGACCGAGGAACCTACATTGACATGTCATTATTATCCAAAGTTTATAGTTCATATTATGGTTCACTCCTTCTGCCTTGCAAAGTTTTTACTGACCTATCTTCAAACTCATTGATTCCTCATTTGTGTCATCTACTGATTAGCCATCAAAGGCATTCTTCAGCTCTCTTACAGTGTTACTTTTTTCATTTATAACATTTACTTTTGATACCTCTTAAATTTCTCACCTCTCTACTGATATGACCTTTCTATTATGTTTTATACTTTTTTTTATTATAGCTTTTAGAATATTAATCATTGTTATTTAAAATCGTCTATCTGATAATTCACATATTTGTGTCATATATGATTCTGGTTCTCATGATTGCTTTTTTTTCAGACAATTTTGCCTTTTGTTATATATTTTTAATTTTTGGTTGTAAGCCAGACAGTTTATGATGAGTAATAGCAACTGAAGTAAATGGGCCTTCAGTGTGAGGATTTATGTTAATCTGACTAGGAGTTGGGTTATGCTCAATGCTTGTTGTGGCTGTAGGTGCCCAAGGCTTCAACTTTCTTTACTGTCCTTGTTTTTTTCTCCCCTTTACTTTGGGACATCTCTATATACTGCTATTGAGAGAACATGTATGTCTTGCAGCTCTTTCAGCTATAATCTACTGAAACAACCTTAACATAGTGAGAGATTAACAGTGAGAGGGGATAACACTCCAAAATCCAATTAAGTTCTAGTCTTTTGGTAGGCCCAGGTGTCTGGGCTATAGCCTTCACAAGTGTTTCTGTCCTTCACCTTTACTCATATCCCTTTTGCAGTCAATGTTCCCAGTATGTTTCTTTGAAAAGCCCAACCATATTGACTATTTTTTCCCCTTAGGTAAGATAATAAGCTAGAGGGTACCATAATTCATAGGAATCCTTTTCCTGGTTGAGGCAAGATTTTAAAACTGTGCTCTGACAATTACTTCAAGGGAAGCAGACCTTCGTTATGGAAAACATTCTGAACATGTTATGTTATATTCCTTTCCTGCTGCCAAGGGTACTGATGATTTTTCTGAAATCCTCTATAAGAATGTGATGGTTCTTGGAGTGCAACCTATGAAAATGTTGACCTCCTGGTTTTGAGGCCCCCAGAAAGTCTTTACTCTCATTCTAATGCACACTCAGTATCTAGAAATTAATCAAAATTATCATTTTAAGTGTTCTTAACAGCTTGTGGCTCCAGCAGTTTCTGTTCTAGGTTATCAGATTTAATCTGTGATTCTCTGATTCACCTTTGCAGATTTCAGGGTGATGATGTGCTCTGAGACCTCAGTTATTTAATGGGTCCAAGAAATGTCACCAACTTTCAGTTTGTCCAGGTTTTCTATTGTTTTTGTAAGGATGAGAGTGACTACTTCCAAGTTCTTTATATTTTGAAACTGATAGTCTACCATGCTTCATTTTATGAATTTTTAAATTATAGTTTAAATGTGTAAGCATTTCTACCTCAACCAGTTTTAGTTCTAGAAAATCTAAGCAGTACTGAGTATGCTGTAGCAATTTAATTTTTGCAACAAATAATTTGGGGCATGCATCTGCTATCATTTGAGCGGAATCTTAAATAGAACTTTAGGCAAAAATGTTCAAGGGTATCTACTGAATGTTTTAAAATCTTCCACAAATATTATAGATATGAATGCAAAAACATGTTTGGTTTTGTGCTTTAAACACAGGCTTTTTGGTATGTGCTGTAACAACTAGCTGTCATATATGAATACAAATTTATTAAATATTTGAAGACTTTCCTATTGCTGACTTTGCTGAAGTGTTATTATCCCTATTACATGTAAAAACTAAGTGAATTTGGTTTGAAATGCTATTAATCTAAATCATCAGAGGTGTTTTGAGGTTTACTGGCTCTTCTACTTTGAAGACAGCATCTAGATATCCAGCTAATACTCTGGTCATTGACCACAAAGAAAAGACAGCTTATTTTCTTCCCATTTTAAAGGTTTTGCTTATATTAAAAAATGAATTTTATGTTAAATTTTATGTTAAAAAGGAAAGTAAATCATTGTGACACCATAACTGAATCTATAGCAAATTCTATTCAGCTGCTACTGTAAAAGCTGGAAACTGACTAGAATGAATTAGAGGTGCTGATTCTAAAGATTTCACAAGTAAATGGAAGCCAAAAATAGTGCTAGAATCAGACACAAACCAATAGAATTATAATAGCATCCTAAAATGTGGATTTTCAACATTGTAACAAATGTCTTAAGCTTTATTAATGATTTGAAAAATTATCCATATAAATAGTATATATAATCCAATGCATACAAATATGTATCTAAAAAAGAAATAATCATAAATATATGTGGAATAATTGCATTATAAGGCAGTATTTTTCCTGCTGTTATATATTACCTTATCTACATTTCAGTTTCATTTTCCTGTGTATTTAATTTAGAGACATGGTAATTCAAATATAATTTTCTAAATGATCTTAGTTTAAAATTCAATTCACTTACATCAATGTATTATGTATGAATGATATGTTGCCAGTATAATTCAGAACCCAGAATGGCTAGGTTTCTTTAGCCTGAATTACTAATTTGTTCATAAAATGACCTCAAACGCAAGAACCTTAAGAAAAAAAATCCTAGTGAAAACTTAATTACTACTTAAAAATAACAAATATTAAGTTAATGAAATACTAAATCAACCAAAGGTGAAACCTCTAGCCATTTATTACTTTGACAGAAAGTTTACAATTTTTAGATTGTCTCAGTTTTAATGCCACAGAATTTTTATAGAGAAATACATGTGCCTTAATTTATGACCTGAGTTTTATATATGCTTCAGAAAATATTGTTCACAGAAGAAAAAAAAAACACCAAAGAGAAAAGATACAATAAGTTTTATGTGTGGTAGTAACTAGGAAATTATGACTAAGTTGATGCATACATATTGCTTGTTTCCACCTAAGAACTCAAGATACATAAGCTTCTTTTTACCAAGATGAACCCTTCATCATTTTCAAGCTTGACAGTGAGAGTCTCCCCAAAGAAACAAGAAGAGTCTTGTTTGCCTAGCCTTAGAATTGTGTTTGACTGATGTTATTTCTCAAAGTCACGTCTTAGTTTGTTTCCTGGGCCTCACTGGAAATTCCTCAGTGCATCCCAGCATTCATGTTTGCAATCTTGAAAGTGAATCTTTGCAGAATAAGAAGACTGTAGAAGACTTTTAAAAAATAGTTTCAAAATGAAAATATATGAAAGATTAAAAATGAAGAAAAAAAATCTTCAATTCCACAAATTTGAGTTCACACAATATGTAAAGATATTGGGAAACAATAATTCCATGTTACATATGGGTTCATCCTCATTCAAAGCTTACATTCAAATCATTGTAATTTAAGGCAGAGTTTGGTAGCACTTCAGTAAGGTACAGAGATATGACAGAAGAAGGTTATTGCTCTCTGAACTTAATACCTTATATGAAGAAGTGGCATTTGAGTCCTGACTTCAAAATTTCATGTTGTTAGGGATAAAGAAAATCATTTAGTGTCTGTACGCAATAGCACAGAAGATGAAAATGTAAAAAAAATATATTCTCCATAATAAAGAATAGCTCACTTTTGTTTCAGTGGAGGAGACATGGTCACTAGAATTTGGAAATGAAACTTGGATATGACCAGTTTATTGAGGTATGGCTTCAGATTTTAAAACATTATTTTGAAAGCGATTCTGGCATGAGAGCAATAAAGAGGCAATTACAGTTGTCTAGGTACCAGAAAAAAAATGTATTGGAAATATAAAATTTAAAACTGAAATATTGGGACAGATAGTTTAGAGAATTAATAATGTTTAGTACCTGGTTAAAAATGAAACTGAGAAAAGAGTCAAAGATTGACTTCCAACTTGGATACCAGGGGTTACCCCTGTACAAAAATGGGAGGAAAAAAAGCAGATTTTACATAGGAAATTGTTGTTTGTCTTGGATATCCTGACCTTCAGATATTGTTGTCTATCAAAGTCTTGCATTCATCATAATAATCTGCCAGTATTACAGATGTTACATTGAGTCTCAAACATACTGAGGCCCAAAAATCTGTGAGTTACTAGCAGATTTTTAAACTCAATGACTTTGTCTTCAATAACAGCTGTTTTTTATAATGCACTCTTTTTTTTTCCCCAAACACAAGTGTGATAGGTAGCTAGTATCTTATATAGCAGGAGTCCCCAGCCTTTTTGGTATCAGGGACTAGTTTTGTGGAAGACACTTTTTCCACAGACTGGGGAATGGCAGGTATGAGTTGGGGATGAAACTCTTCCACCTCAGATCATCAGGCATTAGATTCTCATAAGGAGCATGCAACCTAGATCCCTCACATGCAGTTCACAATAGGGTTTGCACTACTATGAAAATCTAATGACACTGCTGATCAGACAGGAGGTGGTGCTCAGGTGGTAATGCTACCTCACCTTCTATTCACCTCCTGCTGTGTGGCATGGTCACTAACAGGGCATGGACTGATATTAGTCCTTGGCCCTAGGGTTGGGGACCCCTGTTATATCAGACTAGAACATGTGCAAAGGAGCCAAACATGCAGGGTACACACTCTTACCTTGCTACGTCTCAACCATTTAACCTGGAACATCTTGTTCAACCACAGTGAGTCTCAATGTATTCAGTTAAAAGCTGGATATTAATACCAACTCAAGCTTGTTCAAAGTGTTATACGTAATAATGTTTTAATAAGCAAAATAGTATAAAAAGAGGAGAAATTTATATAAGATTGGAAGGTAATTCAATCCTACCCATAAGCCACAGATATCAAAGACTTTTGCTAAATTAGCTTTATAAATATGACCCACAACTCACCTTACTAACACTGAAAACAAAATAAGATGCTGTTACGTTATTTGGAGGCCACAGAGATGCAGATAGTGTGATACAGTAGCATAGATTGGGAAGCCCAAGCTGGAACTATTTGCACTCTACTGAGCTTGACTGCCCTTCACTTGTATGACAGTTGAATTCCTGAGAAGCTGTAGATAAGCACACTGTAGATATTTAATGTGTGGGCCAAAGGTACATGTGACAATAAAGACAGAAAGTTTAACCTCCCTGACCATGTGATTCTTTCTTGATACAGCAAGGCTGATGCATATTTTAGTAGCTACAGGAAAGAGGTTTGAACATAGTCTCATTATATTTGTGTCACAGAAGTTGGCCCTGGTGCATGGGACTCACTAGAAAGAGAGGAGAGTCTAAATAGAGAAAGGATACCTGCCGGGACTACCTGTCACCCACCTAGCTGCTGCTTCATTTCAAAAGGCTGGGTTTCTTAACTGGAAGTTTGGCATCACCTACAATATGGCAAACACAAATCTTTGACTTTAGGAATGTGAAAGGAAGAAAACTCCCCAAACTTATTGTTTGTTTCTAGGGGTTACTTAATATTCTTTTTTGCCTTATTTTCCCAAGTATAAAAAAAGATGGTATGAAGACCACATTGTGGAAAAGCATGTGGGATGGGAAATATTATTGTGGTTATTTTTGGCAAATGCAGTAAGGTATAGTATGCTCTTTTACCAGGACAATTTACATCCCTCCCTTAAGTAAAATGTACTCACTTTCTCCCTTGACCTTAAGAAAGTCTCATCATTATGGCATCAAGTAAACCAGGGCAGGATCTCAACATTTAAACCAGGTCTGTGTGCAGATTTGTTGAGTCCTGCTCTTCAAGTAGTTCCTCTTGATCTAAAAAACTATATGAAACAAGGTATGTTATTTAATCCCTATAGAGTCAACACATAATGCTTTTACACAGAGGATATCTACAACATGCCCCCTTGTTCATAAAGGAGCATGGAAGAGGAGTCTTATAGTCACTAATCCATCGCAATTCTGGAAGCCAGCATGGCTTATGTCACCACTTATTTGATTAGAACCTCTTGCTTCCTAGCATCTGTGCTCCAGATATCTTGACCTGTCCTTTGAGTTACTCTTTTCTTCATATGAAATAGCCCATGTTTGCAGTGAAAACATGAGGGCTTGGAGACCTCCTTTTATAATGAACATCTCTGTCCTGTTCAGCCTAAGTTGATATAAGTCCTTTTAAATATCTGTGGGCTTCTTATATACCAAAGTAGAAGTAATTCTGTTAGGCAGAATACACATCTACATTTTTCTCAAGCCAACCCTCTCTCTCTCTACCTTGACCTGGCTATAATCCTGTGTGGGACAATATCTTTAAGATTCTTAGAAACAATTTTTCTAGTTCAGAGTGTTAGGCATCACCTTAAATATTTGACGTCTCTACAAAGAATCTGAAATCAATACCCTTGATGTTAATTTTAACCAGGGGCCACATATTACTGCCATCCCCCAACATTTGATGAATCTGAGTTCATCTCTTATTTTGAGAACTTTTTCTTTTTGAAATCACTGGGGATGAGACATTTATATTTTATATTTTCTCTGTGTTAAAAATCAGAATAGCCCCTTCTTTAACTCTCTTTATAAATTATCATATGAAGCTAAGACAAATCAGGTACTTGGAAATGTATTTCATTACAGCTTTCAATACGTTAAGTACATACTATTTTTTCTATGTTACCACAAACAACAATTTTACCAAACTCCCCACCAGTATATAACATTAGTCATCTTTTTCTCATTATGCTATCACAATGTCCCCACTGTTGTTTTCACCTTTTGAACAGTTTTCTTGTGGTCCTTCAAGGCTCTGCTTTTATACGGCTGCATAGTATTCTATGGTGTATATGTACCACATTTTCTTTATTCAGCCCAACACTGATTGGCATCTAGGTTGATTCTATGTCTTTGCTATTGTGAACAGTGCTGTGGTGAACCTACAAGTGCCTGTATTTTTTAAATAAATCGATTTATATTCCTTTGAGTATATACCCAGTAATGGGGTTACTATGTTGAAGGGTAGTCCTGTTTCAAGTTCTCTGATAAATCTCCAAACTGCTTTCAACGTGGCCAAACTAATTTAATTTCCACCAGCAAGGTGTAAGAGTTCCTTATTATCTGCAATGTTGCCAACATCTGCTATTTTCTGACTTTTTCATAATAGCCATTCTGAATGATGTGAAGTGGTTTCTCATTACAGTTTTGAATTGCTATTCTCTAATAATTAGTTATGTTGAGCATTTTTTTTCATATGCTTGATGGCTGAAAGTATATCTTTTTTGAAAAGTGTCTGTTCATGTCCTTTACTCACTTTTATGCGATTGTTTTTGCTTGTTAATTCACTTAGGTTCCTTATAGATTCCGGATATTAGAACTTTGTTGGATGCATAGTTTGCAAATAATTTTTCCTATTCTGTGGGTTATTTACTCTGTTAATGGTTTCTTTTGTTGTGCAAAAGATCTTTAGTTTGAGTAAGTCCACTTATCTATTTTATTTTCATTGCAATTGCTTTTAGAGACTTCACTGAATCTTTGCCAAGGCTTATTCTAGAATGGTGTTCCCTAGGTTTTCTTCTAGGATTTTTATAGTTTGAGGTCTTAAATTTAAGTCTTTAAATTTATAGCCTAGTATATACCCTAATCCTTCCTGAGTTTATTTTTGTATATAATAACTTGAAGGGGTCTAGCTTTTATCTTTTGTACAGGGTCAGCCTGTTATTCCAGCACTATTTATTGAATAGGGAGTCATTTATCCATTGCTTGTTTCTGTCAGTCTTGTTGGAAATCAGACAGTTGTAGGTGTGCTGCCTAGGGTCTCCATTTCATTCTATTGGTCTATGTTTATGTTTTGTACCAGTACCATGCTGTTTTGGCTATGGTAACCCTGTAACATAGCTTGAAGTCAGGTAGCATGATGCCTCCAGGTTTGTTCTTTTTGCTTAGGGTTGCATTGACTGTTTAGGCTCTTTTTTTCTTTCCATGTGAATTTTAACTCTTTTCCCATTTTCCCCAAGAATATTTGCTGCCAGTGCTGGCAGCTGAAACATTTACCCCCAGATAACTTTGCCACAAAATATCTCACGTTTATTGCTATTTTTGCATTACTTTAGTATATGGACTTTGGAAACAAAAGACATTATTCTATTTATAGCATTCAGTTTTTAGTAGTGGTATTTTCATTTACAAAATATAGTAATTCTGGATCACCAAAAATGTCAAACCCTAGAAAATGTAGCATTCTTATGCTTGATGTTAACATCATTCTCAAACAGTTGTTGGCCAAAGATTCATTTGATGCATCCAATTTTTCCAAAGTAGACGACTCTGATGATTCAGATTCTGCTGTTAGTTCTGTTTAGAAATAACTCCAAGAACAGCTTTCATATTTTATTTTTACATTGAAAATCAGATTTTCTTCAACCTCAAAGAGCTTGTTTATGTAAAATTAAATGTGTACTAGCTGTACTTTTTTTTTTCTAAATAAGAAAAGGGTTAAAAAGTATTTTCAAGTTCTGTAAAGAATGTCTTTGTCAGTTTGATAGAAATAGCACTGAATCTATAAATTGCTTTGGGCAGCATGGCTATTTTAACAATATTGATTCTTTCTATCCATGAGCATGGAATGCTTTTCCATTTGTTTGTATCGTCTCTGATTTCTTTCAGCAGGGTTTTGTAATTCTTCTTGTAGAAAACTTTCATCTTCCTGGTTAGCTGTATTCCTAGATATTTTATTCTTTTTGTGGCTATTGTGAATGGAATTGAATGCTTAATTTGGCTCTCAGCTTGTATGTTATTGGTGTATAGAAATGCTACTGATTTAGGGGGCATTGATTTTGAATCCTGAAACTTTACTAAAGTTGTTTATCAATTCTAGGAGCCTTTGGGTACAGACAATAGGGTTTTCTAGGTATAGAATCATATCATCTGTGAAGAGAGTGAGTTTGACTTCCTCTCTTCCTATTCAAATGCCTTTTATTTCTTTCTCTTGCCTGATTGCTCTGGCTAGAACTTCTTGCCTGATTGTTCTGGCTAGGACTTCCAGGACTTCTGCATACGATTGGTGAAAGTGGACATTCTTGTCTTTTTCTGGTTGTCAAGGGGAACGCTTCCGGTTGTCACCCATTCATTTGGCTGTGGTTTTGTCATAGATGGCTCTTATTATTTTGAGGTATGTTCCTTTGATGCCTAGTTTGTGGAAAGTTTTTAATATGAAGGAATGCTGGATTTTATCAAAAGCCCTTTCTGTGTCTACTGAGATGATCACATGGTATTTATTTTTAGCTTTGTTTATGTAATGAATTACAATGAATTTCCATATGTCGAATGAACTTTGCATGACAGGAACAAAGACTACTTGATCATGGTGGATTGGCTTTTTAATGTGTTACTTCAATTTGCTAGTATTTTGTTGAGGAGTTTTACATATATCATTAGCGATATTGGCCTAAAGTTTTCTTTTTTGTCTTGTGTCTCTGCCAGGTTTTAGTGTCAGAATAATGCTGGCCTTATAGTGGAATGAGTTAGGAGTCCCTCCTCCTCAAGTTTTTGGAATAATTTTAGCATGATTGGTAGCAGTTCTTCTTTATTGTCATGTTGAATTCAGCTATTAATTCAGCTATGAATTCATCTGGACCAGGGCTTTTCCTGGTTGGTAGACTTTTAATTACTGATTTAGTTTTGGAACTTATTATTGATCTGTTCATCAATTCAATTTCTTCCTGATTCAATCTTCAGGGGTTGTATGTTTCCAGAAATTTATCCATTTTATTTCTATGTTTTCTAGTTTGTATGCATAGAGGTGTTTGTAATAGACTCTGAGGCTTTTTTTGTATTCCTCTGGGGTCAGTGGCGATGTCCCCTTTGTCATTTCTGATTGTGTTTATTTGAATCTTCTCTCACATTTTCTTTATTAATTATGTAGCAGCCTACCAATCTTATTTATTCTTTCAAAAAAGAAACTTTGTGTTTTGTTGATCATTTGTATGAATTTTTCCATCTGAGTTTTGTTCAGTTCAGCTCTGATTTTGGTTATTTCACTTCTACTAGCTTTGAGGTTGACTTGCTCTTTTTTTCCTAGTTCCTTTAACTGTGATGTTAGGTTGAGATCTTTCTAACTTCCTCATGTAGGGTTTTATCACTATAAAATTCCTTTTATCAGTGCTTAAGCTGTGTGCCAGAGATTCTGGTATATCCTACCTTTATTTTTCATTAATTTCAAGGATATTAAAAAAAAATTTTTTTGCCTTAATTTCATTCTTTATCCAAAAGTTGCTTAGGAGAAAGTTGTTTAATTTCCATGTAATTGCATGAGTTTGAGAGATCTTCCTGGTTTTGGTTTGTTTTTATTATGTTGTGGTCTGAGAATGTAGTTGATATGATTTTGCTTTTTTTTTTTTAATTTTATTTATTTATTTATTTTTTATTTTTTATTGCATTTTAGGTTTAGGGTACATGTGAAGAACATACAATATTGTTGCATAGGTACGCACATGGCAGTGTAATTTGTTGCCTTCCTCCCCTTGACCTATATCTGGCATTTCTCCCCATGCTATCTCCCCCCAACTCCCCAGCCCCCACTGTCCCTCCCCTATTTCCCCCCAACATACCCCAGCGTATAGTGCTCCCCTCCCTGTGTCCATGTGTTCTCATTGTTCAACACCCAC
>CAUYQU010000769.1:0-29547 GCA_963574635.1 Cheracebus regulus
GTGTGGCTCCTCTGCCAGGAATCTCCCGGTCTGTGGGCAACAAAAATTCGTCGGAAAGTGCAGCGTCCACTCGTTCTCTGCGCTTTCACTGGGAGCTACATTCCTGAGCTGTTGCTAATCGGCCATCTTGGATCTCTCTCCTATAATTTTTATATTATGAATTCGAACTTACTAAAATTTGGACTAGTTAAAAAAAAATGACTGGAGAAACAAGGATGTTGGTAGAAATACCCTCAGGAATGAATTATCTTTAGAGACTGTAAGCATAATTGTTGGGGTCACTACTTGCAGAGGTCTGTCCTGCAGACCTTGACTCAACAACGGATGAATATTCACTTAGACACAGATTTTCAGTCTAAGAGTGGCTGGGGTGTCTGTGGCCACTCACAGGCACTTGAGGAGAGTGCTGTAAAGAGACAGCAGCCACCAGCCCTAACAGGCTGGCCAGCCTTTATTCAGCACACATTAAATGACAAAGGCTTTGAGTCAACACCACTAGAGGGTAGAGATTAAAGGCCAGGTTCTGAGGTTTAAAGCAAATACCATTAGTGGGTAACATCTTTGGTTGACCTCCCCATCAAGAGAGCTATCTGGAATGATTAAAGGTTAATTTTAGGATCACATGAGTAAACAAGTTAGGTAAACTCCTTATATTCCTTTGTTTCTACTCTAATTTATTTAACTAAGGGGATAAGGCTGCCTTCAGCCAAGTACTATAGTGAAAACTTTTAGGCCTTCCAAAAAGGTGTGTGTATATTCTTCATAACTAAAATTTCTCCCACCAGCCTGACTGAATCCTTACACATAATCATACTAAGTAGGTAACCAGTGAATATTTATTGAGCTGAATTGATAAAATGTATCTCTTGCATCTCAGTTTTAATTAAGAAAAGTTAATTTTCCTAAAAAATCCACAATATGAATGGGATGCTTGTTTTGTATTCATATATAACAATTACCTGCAGCCCCTGACCATGGACCATCTGAAGTTGTTCTTGAATTTTCCTTAGTTCTTCTTGTTGCCGATGAATATTTGCTTCTATCATGCGTGTCCGTTGTTCCAACTGGTCTTTCAGATGCTGCATGGCTCCTAATTGAGCTGAAAACTGAAACTAAAGTACCACATATGGAAAAAGCATAACATATTTTAGAATTACTTACTCCTTATAACTGTGCAACATGAAAAGTAAGCAGTGTGAGTTAAGAATGTTATGCCAGTTAAGCCTCGTAGTTTCTAATCTACCCACCTTTGCTCTGCTTTGGGATATTGGACCTGGACCTTAAAAATATTTCTCCTTTGCCAACAGGTACAAAGTTATCCATGTCAGTAGATGGTGCTGGAGGGACACTGCAAAGAAAGGTGCTCAACTTCTGGTTCTGGTGCTTTTCCTTCTTGCTCCCATGTTGGGGTACCAGTGGGAAGCTTCCCAGTTAGGCTTGTTAGCTCCCTGGCAGGCGGCTTTCCAGCAAGTCTCAATGACATCCTAGAGGGCAGCTTCCCTGCAAGCTTTACCAGTACCCTAGCTGATGGCTTCCAGCTCTCTAACTCTAATCTGTGGCATGTCAGTGAACTTCTCTATTATCCACTTGTTACAGCCACATCTGCCCCAAGAAGATCTGCATCTCATTTGGCATGGGGGAAGAGGAGGTGAGGAGGTTAGGAGCTTATGGGGAGTCTTCTAAGAATGTTCCTTCCTTGGGTACTCTCCATCTGCCTTAGTTAGTGGCTGCTCTCTGCATCTGATAATTCTATATTCTTTTTTTTGAGACAGCATCTTGCTCTGTCACCCAGGCTGGAGAGCAGTGGTGCAATCATGGCTCACTGCAGCCTTGGCCTTCTGGGTTCAAGAGATCCCCCCATCTCAGCCTCCCCAGTGGCTGGGACTACAAGCATGCATCACCACACCTAGCAAATTTAAATATATATATTTTTGTAGAAATAGGGTCTTGCTATGTTGCCCATGCTGGTTTTGAACTCACTGGCTCAAGCAGCCCTCCTACCTTGGCCTTTCAAAGTGCTGAGAATATAGGCAAGAGCTACTTCACCCAGCCTTATTCCTATATTCTTTAAGTTCTCTTTCCTTCTTTTAGAAGTTAATTTCTGTTGCCAGTTAATAATTTTTTATATTATTCCTGTTCAAATTTCTGGTATGCTTCTGGTTTCTCACTGGATCTGGACTGATTACACACACACCCTGGATTTACAAGACCTGAGCTCATATTGTGGTTACCAATTACTGGAAAAAATCATTTGACTTCTTTTTGTTTGTTTTTTGAGACAGAGTCACCCAGGCTGGAATGCAGTGGTATGATCATGGCTCACTAAAGCTTCAACCACCCAGGCTCAAGCATTCCTCCCACTTCAGCCTCCCAAGTGGCTGGGACTACAGGCATGTCCCACCATGCCCAGCTAATTTTTTTTTTTAAGACATGGGGTCTCATGATGTTGCCCAGTCTGGTATTGAACTCCTGAGCTCAGACAGTCCTCCCACAAGCCACCATGCCCAGCCTTATTTAACTTCCTAGCTTCATTTTTACCCCTTAACAAAGGAAAAAGGAGTCTGCACCTGGAGTTAATTCCTGTCAATTTCTGTCATCCCTAGAATGTCCTCTATGTGTACATGAGTAGAAGTACCCAAAGTTGTAAAAATCTGACAGATAACCAATAATAATATTTTCACTTCAATGGAAACTATCCTCAGACGAGTACAGAACATGACTTTTTAAAGACTACACAAGTACAAATGAGTATATGCATACAGGAACGAAAACAAAATTATGTTTTCAATCTTACTTATTTCTCTGTTTTACTTGAGTCATGAGCAGCTCCTATTTTCTTCTGCTTATAATTTAGCCACATTTGGTGATTCATCTCTTAAGTCTATACAGGCTCTTTAATTATTCCCATGAATTTTCAGTGTATGATACAGTATAAGAGCAGAGTTTCACTTTACTGGAAATCCATCTTAAAGTAGCCTCTTACAGTGAACTGTATGTAAAACTGAGAAATGTCCTACCCATCCAAAGCTTTTTAACTCTTTCTTCAATAGTTTGTATTTAGGATACTGTATTACATTTCAAAGCACAAAACTCTGACTTTAGAAATTAACAATAACCAGACCATAACATATATTAAATTATACTAGGTTTGAGAAAATATTAAAAATTTAGTACCTCAAGTACCTCAACTCCCTCAAGCCTTAATTTTTTTTATATTAGTCAAAATGCTGTATTTATGGCCGGGCATGGCTGCTCACAGTTGTAATCCCAGGACTTTGGGAGGCTGAGGTGGGTAGAATGGTTGAGTCCAGGAGTTTGACACCAGTCTGATCAACATGGCAAAACCCTGTCTCCACTAAAAATATAAAAATTAGCCAGGTTTGGTGATGTGCACCTGTAGTCCTAGCTACTTGGGAGGCTAAGGCAGGAGGATCACCTGACCCGGCAAGTAGAAGTTGTAGTGAGCTGATACTGCACCACTGCACTCCAGCCTCAGTGACAGGGTGAGACCCTGTCTCAAAAAATAAAAATAAAGTTACATTTATGTCATACAAATGTATTTTATTATAACTAAAGTTATTTGTTCCTTTGGGTAAGCATTATATTGCTATCACTTAAAGGATTTCTATCAAATACAAAAAGAAAATAGTAACAAACACAGAAGGCAGGATAACAGGAAGTAAAACCACAGAACTAAGAGGCAGAACATTTGGCTTTATTAGTGAATAAAATGTGAGATATGAATATCTGCTAACATTTTTGACATAGTATATATCCTTTATTTCATGAAAATATCCCTATAAAATGTTAAGAAATGCTTTAGAATCTTGAGATTAAAGAACTAGTAACATAGAAAGTACGTATCTCCTATCATAGCTATATATGTATGACTTAACCATATAAGATAGAGCTATATTTCAAAAATACTGTTTTTACCTATTATTAATGTCCATTCCTTAAAATCAAGGTACTGCTAAGTTAAGGTATATTTAATGCCAAACAAGGCAAAAAAGCTGAAGAAAAATACTACTTCTCTGTGGTATTTTTAATGTGTTTGAGACACTGAATGAGTACAGAGTCATATATTACAAGTTAGGGAAGTTAGGCTACAAAGTAAGAGTGTCACTTTTGGAATTATTCCCCCTTTTTTGGCTACCTTCCACATTTAGGCCTCCTTCTGGACTTAGGACAGGAAAGAATTCTCCTAGAAAGTTTTCCTTCACTTCCTCAGTTGCATTAAGGATTCACGTAATGTGCTTATATATCAGCTTATATACCTTCAGCACAGGCAATATAACATGGTATTGTAAGTATGGTAGGTATCTGTCATCCCCTCTAGATGTGATGGTTTTTAGTATAGATATTTGTATTTGTACTATCAGCATCTGCAGTGCCTGTTACACACAAGAAACTCAATAAATATCGAATGAATGAATATACAAATAAAGTTACTTAATTCTTCCAATATTCACAGGAAGGACAAAATGAATGGCTATATTTCATCTTTAATATCTTTATGTCTACAGTGTTTCTCAATGAGGGAATGTTATGGCATATTAAGCGGGACAATTCTTTGTTGTGCAAGACTGTCATGCATCCTGAAAGACATTTAGCATACCATGCTAACGGCCAGTGATACCCCACAATCATTATGAAAATCAAAAATGTCCCCAGATATCCTAAATAGCCCCAGTTAAGATTCACTGCATCTGTAACTATAATTATATATATGTGTTTGTGTATTTTATTAAGAGACACTATCTTGCTATACTGCCCAAGCTGGCATTGAACTCCTGAGCTCAAGCAATCCTCCTACCTCAGCCTCCCAAGCAGCTGCAGCTACAGGTGCTTGCAAACAAGCCTGGATTTTTAAAAATTACATCAGCTTAAAAGCAATTTATCATTTTTAAATATGCAACTGAAACAACAAACAAAATATACCTGGGACATGCCTTGTGGAATTGGTAAATTTGTAGCTTGAGACATCACAGGCTGTGTTAATGATGAACCAACAGACTGGGAATTTATGGACTAGAGCAAAATAAAAATAACACTGAAGTGATTCTCATTCCCATACATGAGTACTTCTAGCAGAAATATCAATATGATATTCATATTAATGAACTTACCATTTGGCTTATACTTTTGTTAGCTGAATACAGCTATGTCTTCCCTTTTATACTGGAAAGGCCTGTTCCCTATTTATCTTTTATTTTCCAAGGAACGTCCTACAGTACCTTGCACAAGCTCTCAATAAAAGTTGGCCAGACTTAAGACAACTGGTATTTGAACTCAGACATAAAACAACTATCAATTATGAGATTTTCACAGTTAAAAAAAAAACTAACATTTTACTTGAAAAATAATTAAAAGGACTGATACATACGACAACCACTTCATACAAAAAAAGGAAGTCTTGTGTCACATATCGGTACTATTTTGATCTTCATAAAGAGGGAACAAATCAATGAATTTCTAAAGATTTAGATAACTTCTTCCCTCTTAGTAAATCTTTATTCAGAAGAATATCCACTAAAGAACTTACCTGACTACTAAATGATGACCTTCTTTGCACCATCTTCTCATGAGCTGGTAAATGCTGCCTGGGTGGAGTGCTCGTATCCGTCGGGATCTTGGTTGGTGTTGCTGAAATCAGTCAACAAAATCAAAAGAGCATTCATACTTTGTAAAATATGGTTTTTATAGATTTATCTCAAAATGTATTTCAGTTTATAAAAATGGCTTTTGAATTCTTTCCAAACCATTCAATGAAAGTGATGTCCATGTCAGATGAGTCAATGCAGTTACTTCTATCTTTTTATGAGCACAAAGAATATATTTCAAATAGGACAACTTTAAAAAGTTACTAATTTAATGACAATTATACAAGTCATCATAAAGACAAGACACTAAAAAAACTTTCAAAAAGCAAACCTAAGAACACTTACTGACCCTACAGTAGAAAACACAATAAACAGTTGCCTTTCTTTTTGAGGGATGATTAAAACACCACCACTACCATTACCACCTACACATTTTAATAGGCTACTTGAAGAACTTAATTCTTTGCTACAAGTGAGTAATGTGCCTGTAACTCACTGGAAAGGTTACTACATTTCAGAAATGTAATTTTAAAGAAGCATTAGATGAGAAATGCTGATATAAGTAACTAATAGTTTAGTCAGTTACTTTAAAGTCTGCTTTCAAGCAAGAATACTCACAGGAAGGGTCTGAGACTGCTGTGTGAGATGATTTTCTTGAACTCCGAGAAGAAGCAGAAGGGGTTGGGCTGTGATCAAACCTTTCCAATGCTTCCTTCAGACTGACTGTGTTTATACGATTATCTGACCCAGAATCTTGGCTCTAAGGAGACAGAGTAAAATAAATGTTTTCTTGTGGTTCGGTTCAGAGATCTCAAATTTGCAATACTGTTAACAACAAGAAAAAATCAGTTTTTATCTATAACAAGACAAAAGTATCTGTGTGTACATACATACACATGTAAAGAAATGAAAATTTATGTGTTACAGCCAGAAAGTTTTGGCTTCATTTTCTATTTAAAGAAACAGAAAATGAATGAATTTGGAATCTCTTACACCATATACAAAAATTAACTCAAGGCCAGGCATGGTGGCTCATGCCTGTAATCCCAGCACTTTGGGAGGCTGAGGTGGGCAGATCACCTGAGGTTAGGAGTTCGAGACCAGCGTGACCAACATCGTGAAACCCTCTCTCTACTAAAAATACAAAAATTAGCCAGGCATGGTGGCAGGCACCTGTGATCCCAGCTACTCGGGTGGCTGAGGCAGGAGAACCCCCTGAATCTAGAAGGCAGACGTTGCAGTGAGTCGAGATCCCACCACTGCATTACAGCCTGGGCAAAAGAGCAAGACTCCATCTCAATTAAAAAAACAAAAAAATTAACTCAAAATGAATCACAGACCTAAACATTAAGAGTTAAAACTACATTAACTCTTAGAAGAATACATAGGGGAGAAAGCCAGGTGAATGCCTGTAGTGCCAGCTACCTAGGAGGCTGAGGTAAGAGAATGGCTTAAGCCCAGGAGCTAGAGTCTGGTTTCACATAGCGACACTAATCTTTCCCATCACCAATGTTTCTTTCTCCATCAGCTCATTGTCATCAGTATAGAAACATGCTGTTATTTCTCTCAACTTAAAAAAAAAAAGGCAAAAACTTCAAGCCCACTTTCCCCTCCTACTACTGCCCCATTTCTCTTCTTTGTAGTAAAACTCCTCCCTACTCACTGTCCCTAATTCCCCTATCCTGGAAAATTCTTTTAAACCCACTCTAATCATGCTTTCACCCACACTACTACTCCACAAAATCTGTTCTTATTGATCACCAATGAATTAAATGTTAAAGTCATTGCTCAGTTCTCAGCACTCATCTAAAATTTAACTTATTTCAGCTGAATCTGACAAAGCTGATCATTCACTCCTGATACTCTTGTCAAAGTAACTTCCTGGTTTTATTCCTTACTATTACCTTCCCTGTGGTTGATTCCTCCTTGTCTCCCTCACCTCTTAATATTGGAGTTCTCCAAGATACACCCATCCTCTTGGTGATCCCATCAAGATTCATGATTTTAAAACCACCCACATATTGAAGTTTCTCAAACATATCTCAGAAGGAACTTGTCCGTAAACCCCAGGTGGATCATGATGCTGGCAGTAAATACAGTGGGAAAGTACATATAGCTAGAGTGTGTTTTGGAAATAGGGCTAATTTAGGATTTACTAGGATTGAATTTTTGCATGAGGGAAAAAGAAGGATAATTAATCTCTGTACTACTTCAGTTTTCATAATGGCCCCCTAATCAAAGAACCCTAGATTTTAAGAACTTTTCTCAGAAAATAATGTCTTTTACCAAAACATACTATGTCCTGTTTTAAACACACAAAATCTCTTTGGAAAAGTTCTTTCACGTGGGATCCATAAAAGTAAGGAAATTGTTTGCATTATTCAAAGCTGTATTCTCAGCCTCTAGAGCCATGCCTGGCATACAGAAGGTACTTTATAACATTTGTTGGGACTGAATAACATCCACCATACTGTCCCCTGGAGTGCTGCCTATTTAAACTCAATTTTTATAAAGATTTTTGACTCATTTCATTCCACTTATTTTCTGTAGATCCAAAAATACTTGTGATGGGCAATTTCTGACATGGCTCACAATGCCTGCCTCCGGTTATTCATGCCCTTGTATAATCCTCCCATCTTGAATGTAAGCTGGACCTAGTGATTTCCTTCTATAATGCACAGAATAGACAAAAGCAATGAGATATCAATTCTGTGATTAGGTTACAAAAGACTGTGACTTCCATCTTGCAAGCAGTGTCTCTCCCTGGCTCATCTTGCATGCTTGCTCTGATGGAAAAGGTCACCTGGAAAGGATCTGAGGATAGCCTTCAGCCAGCAAGAAACCAAGGCCCTAAGTCCAACTGCCCATGAAGAACTGAAGTGTGCCAGCAATCACTAAGTATGGTGGAAACAGATTCCACCTCGGATGAACTGTGAGATGACTATGGCTCCCACCAACACCTTGATTACAGCCTCATGACAGAACCTGAGGCAGAGGGTCCAGCTAAACTGTGCCTAGATTCCTTACTCACCAAACTAGGAGATAGTAAGTGTGCTGTTTATATCACTAAGTTTTGGAGTAAGTTGTTACACAGCTACAGATAACTAATACACTACACTTCTGACCTGATACAACAAAAAAGAAACTAGAGTTCAAATTCTGACTATAGTTTCCCAGCCAGTGTCTTTAGGGGAGATTTTTTCCCCATCTTGAAACCCCAATTTCAATATTTTCACAGTGGGGATATTACCTACCAGATAAAAATATATGAAGTGTAAATTACATTTCATAATTCATATAAATAACCTGGCCAGAGCCTAGTACATCATTGGGAATTAATAAATGGTAGTTTTAATCTGAGATCAGATATGTCTCTCATCCAATTTTCTTTTTAGAGGCAGGCGAGATTTTAAAACATTAAATTAAAAATAAGCAGTAAAGTATAATCACATCCCTCTTATAAGTGAGGAAATAACGTGTTTGAAAAATAATTTTACTATTAATTATTGAGTTTTACCTTTCATTGGGGAGAAATTAAAAATAATTTTTAAAAAATTATAAGAAACATACTTTGTCAGCAGCTGCCTCAGGAAGAGACTCTTCAATGCCAAGTTCTCGTCGTCTTTCAGCCCTAACTTCTGCATAACTACAAACAGAAAAAAAAAATGTTTGGTCATTCATTTAAAATACTGCACAGTTGTAACTATTCATCTGTTCATCTAGACTATTTGCTATATGCTACACAAACCTAAATATACCTGTAATGTCTTAATTTAATTTGTATTTTTCTAGGTATCTTATAGCTTCATGCACTGCTGTAAATGATCCATAACCACACAATACTTAAGAGAAACTAAATAAAGGAAGTACATGCTTATCTACCGACAGTTTTCTTTTTACATGGCTGACACTGCTACATAAATGACAGTAACAACTTCTGCTGTAAAGCACAAAATTTATATCAAGCCTTATATATCTATATCATTCCTATATTATATTTATATATAATGCTTATAAATAAATAAATGTAATATATTGAAAGGATGTATCAGAAATTGAGAAAAGTGCACTTTGTAGTTCCTTAACAAGTTACACATAAAACTTAAAATTGCCAATATTGTCATACGATGTTACAATACAGAAATTGTTTAAAAGAATTATTACCTTACTACAGTGTGAGTACAAACAATAAACTCTGGCCTTGAATTCCACTGATGATAAGTGATATAATAATGAGTTTGAAGCCAAATCCACTGTTGCCCTTTAGTCAGGAATCTATAATAACATGATTTGCCTTTCCCATATTGCATTACTAAAAAGAAAAGAGAAAAATATTTTTTCTTTAATTCGTATTAGTTATAAAGAATCTGTTTTTTAACCAAAAGCTATCAATTGCATTTAAGTCTACATACACTATTCTTTTTCTGGCTTTTTGAAAACATATATGTCAATATGAAAATGTTAATTCTTTAGATCCAATTTCAGGTCCCAAGCAACGATCAGATCTTCCACAGTGCCCTACTTATAGCCAGCCACTTCTGATTTTACAATCTTTCCATATACAATTAACTTCCAAACACTTAAGAATTCATATTACTGACTTCTTTCTGCCTAGATATACAGAGGGTAATAACATAAATAATCACACCTGAGTTTTTTCTCCTAGCTACTCTGGCAGACACAGAATCTTTGAAGCATTTACTTTTAAACCTTAACCAAAATCAAAATAACTTCATTGTTTGAAGTAACTGAGTGCAGTAACTGCCAAAACATGTGCTGTAGATTTTAAGTTCTAAAGCCTTTTAACAGATATTAAGCAAAAAAATGGGTTTTGGGCCGGGTATGGTGCTCACCCCTGTAATCTCAGTACTTTGGGAAGTTGAGGTGGGTAGATCAGTTGAGGTCAAGAGTTTGAGACCACCCTGGCTGACATAATGAAACCCTATCTCTACTAAAAATACAAAAATTAGCTGGGCGTGGTGGCACACGCCTGTAATCCCAGCTACTAAGGAAGCTGAGGCAAGAGAACTGCTTGAACTTGGGAGGCGGAGGTTGCAGTGAGCCGAGATAGTGCCATTGCACAGCAGCCTCGGTAACAAAGGGAGACTCCATCTCAAAAAAACAAAAGGTTTTGTAGTTAAATTAATCTGGGAAACTTTTTGTTAAATTGGTGACTTCAGTTTTCTCAAAACCTGGAGTATGCTAATGTACGTGCAGATTCTCTAAGGGATTATGAAGTGCTTCCCTGTCTTCCTTGACTATAAAGTGTTTTTGTAAGGACCAACATTAGTTGGAACAAACCTTAGGAAATGCCCATCAGGAATCTCTCAAATCTTCCTTCAGGAATCAGTCAAATCTCTCTCTCTCTCTCTCTCCTCTCTCTTTCTCGTCTGTCTGTCTCTCTCTGTCTCTCTCTCCGGTCTCACTCTCTAAGGAGGAAATCGAGGTCTACAAACAAACTTGCTATCCAAAGTTACCCAGCTAGTTAACAGAAGTATCAAGTCTTTACACAACATCATGGTGCTTAATGCCCCCATCTTTTGTGCTGAAATGACTTTACTCTGAACATTTTCCATAGAATTAATGCTATTATACAACATGCTTCATTTTCATACAGAGAGGTTTATGAAAGCAGCATAAAACGTCATCAAAGTGTCTAAAATATCTAGTTAAGCCTTAGTGTACATTCAAGAGTGTAAGCATCTGGGAGGAGGATCAGAGAAGCAAATGAAACCTATCATTAAAACAAACCTCATGATTAAAACAAACTTTTAAAATAAATAATAAATACATGTGATAAAAGAGTAGGCCTAGACTCCCATGCTTCTCTGCCACCAATGAGCTATGAAATTATGGGAGAGTTACTTAGCTTTACTGTGTTCTCAGCTTACTCATGAAGATTAGATGTAAAGTGTTTAGAACAGTGCCTGACACAAAGGATGACAATGCTCCTGCTTGAAGAACAATAATAGCAGATAACACTAAGCATTTACTATGAGCTTTCTAAGACAGATTTTCCAAAGACGTAGGTAGCTCCTGAAAAGATTCACATGCTTGGAAATCAAAATTTATGACACAATATTCCCAAAGTTTGATGTATTACAATTTTCAAAGGAATCTACTTCTCTTACTCCAGATATAGAGCTTACATGCTTCAGAACAAGGTATATTAGGTGCCACATTATGAAATTCTACTTATTAAAAACTAAAATAGAAACAAGTTTAATTTAAACTTGAGGTATGATTCCTACTAGATTGGTTATTACACATAAAGCAAAATCTTGTAGCACGTTGCAAAAATATGAAAATAATTGTAAATCTGTGTCTCACCACCTATCATTTCAGGATAGGACTTCTGTTTACATTATTTAAAAACAGTTATTATCACCAGAAATATTAAAATCTACTTACAGTGCTCATGACATTTTGCCAAATTTTCTAGGTCATCCACATGATAGTAATCATAGCCTGATGTTCCTAGAACTTCAAATGGCAAATATCCTATTATGGGTGGTGCCCTAAATTACACAGAAAACAATCATTATTACAAGTTTTTCCATAATAAGAAATATTCCAACTAGAAATCATATTTGGAGGGGGGGCTTTGTTTTTCAAAACATGGGAAAAGGTTTCAAAGTCCTAATTTTTAAAAAAGTTTGCCCTTGAAATCCATTAATTTCAAGAATTAGATAACGTGACTATTACGTTTTCATGGAATTTAAAAATGAAATTACCTGTGATCTAGAAACAGAAACTTCCACTCTAAACTATGTCTAGATGTAAACTCTTCATTGGGTTCTTCAACAGTGCACATTTCCTACAAATAAATAATTAAAATTTATAAATACTTTCTTGTATCCTTAAGAATATTAAATATTGCTACATATAAAAATAAAAGTCATGGCCAGGTGCGGCAATTCACACCTGTAATCCTAGATCTTTGGGAGGCCAAGGTGAGGGAATCACTTGAGGTCAGGAGTTCAAGACCAGCATGGCTGGCCAACATGGTGAAATCCCATCTCTACTAAAAATACAAAAAATAGCCAGGCATGGTGATGGGCGCCTGTAATCCCAGCTACTCGGGAGGCTGAGGCAGGAGAATCACTTGAAACTGGGAGGTGGAGGTTGAATGAATGAATGAATACATGTCATTACTAGATAACTTTCCCCTAAGCAAGTCAGTTAGTTGCTTCTATGTATGTATATACTTATTTGTTTGTTTGAGACAGGGTCTTACTCTGTCACCCGGACTGGAGTACAGTGGTGTGATCTCAGCTCACTGCAGCATCAACATCCTGGGCTAAAGTAATTTTCCTGCCTCAGCTTCCCAAGTAGCTGGGACTACAGGCATGCACCATCATGCCTGGCTAATTTTTGTATTTTTATTTGTAGAGACGGGGGTCTCACTATGTTGTCTAGGGTGGTCTTGAACTCCTGGGTTCAAGCAACCTGCCCACTACGGCCTCCCAAAGTGCTGGGATTCTAGGCGTAAGCTAAAATGCAGGCCCCTAAACAAGTTAACACATTTTAATTTTCTAGTACTAAAGAATGTGGTAATAAATAACCCTTAGATGCAAGCTTTTGGGTCGGTACTTCTCACTACACATTTTCCATTCACATATGCCTATAAACCCTTATTCAAAATTCAGACCTCTCATGAATTACAGTTTCATATTTCCAACTATCTGAATGTCTTCATACATCTCAAACTCAGTATGTCTTAAATAAACTGATTGCTTTACTCCTCACACCCAGTTACACAATTTTCCATATTATTCCATACACGTGTAGTGGCCAGTGTCTAGAAAGCTGATAGTTAAAACATACTTTTTCATTTTCACCTTTTATCATCTGAGGGGCCACTACTAAATCCTTCCATTTCATCTAAGTATTTGAAAAATCAATTCCATCTCATCTGTCTTGAGTGCATTAGTTTAGACCCCTGCCATCACTGATTTGCTACAGTGTTTACCAGTCTCCCTGTCCTTCAACTCATCTTCTCTTCTAGGACCACAATTACCTTCCCAATACTCAAATATTATATGGCTTCCCTGGTAAAAAACTTCCAAGAGTTCCTTGTCCTAAAATCTCTTCAGCATGGAGAAATAAACACGAAATAAAGAAACAAATGTCATTTCTGGTTTCTGATTACTTTTCTAGCCTTACCTCGTACTATCTCTTCCCCTTCCACGCATTAATCCTACACTCTAGTCATACTAAACAATGTATTACATCCTGTCTCTGTGTCCCTGAATGACCTGCAGCATACCGTAATAGTTGAGAGCTTGAGCTTTGAGAAAAAAATAATTATTAATAGAATCAAGCCCCAGTTTAATCACTAATAGCTGAGACTTTGGGCAAGTAACTTAACTTCCCTAAGCCTCCGTTTCCTCATAATGTAAAATTAGGGATCAATAGCATCTACCTTATAGAGTTGTCATAAGAATTAAATGAGATAATGCATATAAAATATATAGCATGTAGTAAGCACTCAAATGTTAACAACTATTATTTCATAAGACCAAAACAAACAGAGCAAGACTGGTTTAAGATCGTCTATTAATTCAGTACTTTGTCCTATACTATGATGTCCCAAAATTTTATTTGAGACAGAGTCTCACTCTGTCACCTAGGCAGATGCAAACTAGTACAGTGACGCAAACACAATTCACTGCAGTCTGGACCTCCTGGGCTCAAGTGATCCTCCCACCTCAGCCTCCTGAGTAACTGAGACCACAGGTGTGTAACACCATGCCTGGTTAATTTTTTGTATTTTTTTTGTAGAGATGGAATCTTGCCATATTGTCCAGGCTGGTCTCAAACTCCTGGGCTCAGGCAATCCTCTTGTCTCGCCCTCCCAAAGTGCTGGGATTATAAGCATAAGTCACTGCACCTGGCCCCACCTAAATTTTAAATCTTAGCCTGGCTGCTTCCTTCCAGTCACTTTCTAGTGGTTAAACCATTTCACTTTCCTACTTCCCTACTTATCATCTGTTTGTTGGACCCAGGAAATAAAAATAAAATACTTAATTTTATGTTTGAAAAGGCAAGTTATATGCAGTAAACAGCCACTTGGACATTTCAAATAAAATTTTTAAAATGACCTTCTAAAAATAAAGATTCCGAAAACCTACATTTTTCAACTTTCCCTTTTAATAGAGATAATGAACGATACACAAAGGCATCCTAAAATCTTCCACAAAAGTAGGGCAATACTGATATATAATAATCACTGGTTAACTGCAAAGGATATGTACTAAAAAATTAGTTTTACCATTTAGTGAGTGTCTTGATAACTTGTTTCAAAAATATTACTATATGCATATTTAATGACTCACAGCCATTCCACCTCAATGTCTGCAGAAAGTTTCAGGCAGTTCTCAGCATATGAACTTAAAATTTCCTTTGGGAAATAAAATTAGAAACATACCTTAATGAACTGAGGTGTAGCTAACCTGACAGTAGCTACAAAACAAACTCTATCTTCATAAGATGGCCTATGTGTGCGTTGTATAGTTCCTTCAAAACCATTGTGTACTGAAGAGGATACTAAAACAATAGGGAAATATGTATTATCAGTTATGCCAGTAAAACCTAGTTGTTACTGATATTCAAACATCTATGTCTTTAAGAGCATAGAAAAATAACAAGTTAAAACACATTGTAAGAGAAGCATTTTAACTTACCACTGTTTAAAGATTTGAAATTTCCAATAAATTTTACATATTCATAGGTAGATGGCTCCTTTGGGTCTATTGTTCCTCGGAGCATATGACAACAGAACTCTAATTGATTTTTTGCTGAAATAAAGAAATTTTAAAAATCACATTATTTGTGATCTAGGACAACTGATATATCACATAAAATAAGATCACAAAAGTTGTGTAAGTTTACAACCATTATATTCCCCAAAAGAAGTCATCAATGACATTTAGTTCATAAATGCAGAGTACATTCAGGAGATGACCTCACTTTGTCTTTAAGAAAGAAAATAGATTCTCTGGTGCAAACAACTTAATGTTTCCCTATTTTTATCTATCCTTTCTTTTCATTCTTCACTCACTTTCAAAGAAAAGTTTTGTTTCCCATTCTAAAGCTAATGCTTCTATCTCTACCTTGAATACTCTTTTCTGTTTTCTCTGGGACCAGGGTCGCACCATTGTTCCTTATTCCTTTAGCATCTACGCCTTTGGGTCCTTACTTTCTTCTCCCCCCACCCCCCTTTTTTTTTGAGACAGGGTCTTGCTTTGTCACCCAGGCTGCAGTGCAGTGGCATGATCACAATTCACTGCAGCACTGAACTCCTGGGCTCAAGTGAGCTACCTGCCTCAGCCTCCCCAGTAGCCAAGATTACAGGTGTGAGCCATCATGCCTGGCTAATTTTTCACTTTTTTGTAGAAATGGGGTCTCACTGTGTTGCCCAGGCTGGGCACAAGCTCCTGAGCTCAAGTGATCCTCCTGCTTCAACTTCCCAAATGGTGGGATTACAGGCAACAGAGCCACTGCACCTGGCCGAGGGTCTTTACTATCTACTTTAAAATTTGCTCAGGTCTTCCATCTCAAACAAAGGAGTTTTGCTAAGTATTTTGGTATTATAGATCTCCTTCCTTTTCATTATGGGCTCCAGCTTCCATATATTCATTTCCCTTAACTTCACACACTGTAGCTTTCATTCTTACACCTCTACAGCAATTATTCTTCTCAAGATTACTAACATTTATATTGTTAACTTCAATGGTTTTTCATTTCCTCCTCTTCTTAAAAGTCATGCTTTGTCATTCCCATAGCATAAACTTACCTTCCTACCTTATTGACTATTCCTATCTCTTCTGCTAATACATTTCCATATTAGGGGTTTTCCCAAAGGTTCTTCTGATTCTGTATCTCTCTCTCCAACTCCATTTTATGTAAGCAAACTTTCCTATCATTTGCTTTCAGGATATTTGTACTTGAGTGTCCTATCAGTAACTTAAACTCAAAATATTTGTAAGTGAATTTCTTTCAAATCCCCTTCGTCTATGTATGCTTACTTCCCAAGTTAGAAACTGTATCAATTTGGTCTTTTCTCTTCCCATCACAAGTCCCAAACCTAATCTGTCACCAAGACCTGCTACTTATTTCACCAAGGAAGCCCACCAATGTAGTGTAGTTGCACATTACCTTGCATTTAGGTAAACTGAAACATGTATTCATTATGCCTTCATATTCTGCCACTCTGATTCATTCTGCCTATTACTCTTAGACGTAGAACTACTATCATGATACCATTTCAGCACTCAAGGACAAGTAACATCTCTCTTTATTCACTACTTCAGGTTTATATTCTTCAGTCATTATCAACATAAATGGCTTTATCATCTAACCTAATAGGTTCAAAATCTAACTATCTTCTTCAAAAAACCCTTCCCCACTGATGATTCTTAGCCACTTGGTCACCTGAGCCTAACACAAGTCCTATTGAGTTTACACACTTAACAGTCATACACTTTCCTCTCCATCCTTCCCTTTTTTTTTTTTTTTTGAGCTGGAGTTTCACTCTTGTTGCCCAGGCTGGAGTGCAATGGCGTGGTCTCAGCTCACCGCAACTTCCGCCTCCTGGGGTCAAGCATTCTCCTGCCTCCTGAGTAGCTGGCATTACAGGAATGCATCACCACAACCAGCCAATTTTGCATTTTTAGTAGAGACAGGGTTTCTCCATGTTGGTCAGGCTGGTCTTGAACTCCCAACCTCAGGTGATCTGCCCGCCTTGGCCTCCCAAAGTGCTGGGATTACAGGTGTGAGCCACTGTGCCTAGCCCATCCTTACTTTTATTGCTAGGATTATATGGTTTTTCTTTTTGTCTCCGGTCTGGTCCTTTCCAAAATTTTCTACCTGAGTGATTTTTTAAAAATCTCCCAAACCAGATGATGAAAGTGGCAGCAACTTTTTAAGCAGGAAAGGTACTGGCACTCTCTCTAAGCCAGAAATGCTGGTGAAAGATGCTTCCATTGCAATGAAGACCTGGATCTCAATGAGGCAGAATAGCTGTCACAGAAAAAGTAATCAGAGTTACTGTACCAGGCAGCAGGGCCAGTTTGGTCATCAGAATGGTCTGATTCATAAGATCTTTGGTTGTGCTTAACTGAACCCTAGGAATGAAACTGAGGAGTAACTCCATAAAGCTATCATTTGATTTGTATAGTAGAAGTCTGCAGGTCAGGTGAGCACAGCCTGAGTTGAGCCACTATGACACAGAAATCCAGGGCTCTCATTCAACTCTCAGACTCAGGGCCTCTTTATGAAGCAGAAGCCAGGTAAGCCAGGGGTAGGTAGCCCACCACTGCAAGTCTTCTTCCTAGTCTTTTTCAAAGGGATTTTCCACTATTTACTTGATTTTCTTTTTTAACAAGTCTTTTTCCTACCCTTCTCCAAAAAGACTTTCCATTATTTACCTGATTTTTTTCTTTTTTTTTTTTTTTACCCAAATCTCCTTCACTGGCTCTCTACTCTGTAAAAAATAAAAATCAAATCCCTTAGGATGAACTATTAGGTCTTTTATAATTCTGTCCTTATTCCTTGTCTAGACACAAATTATACTACTTGTACAACCTCACCTTCATTATGGCCAAAATGACCTACCGAATTTTCTGAGCAATTATTCCTGTGTTTTAACTTGTGTTTATCCTTTTGGCATAAAACTTTCTTTTTTTCTGGGGCAAGAACGCTTTTGTATATCAATTATTTAACTAGGAGATTAGCAAGCCATTTAATTAAGACTTTTCTTAAGTATTCTTGCCATTTTCATTTCTGTTCTTGGAAACAGAAGCTCTTTCTGCAAAAGGCTTTTATTTAGTTCTCCAGTCAATCCTATTCTTAGGGTCTCCAAAGCAAATGCCTTCTCCTTTGTCTTCTTATTGCTATGTCCAAAGGGTACCACTTTTCCTTCTTTTTTGAGACAGAGTCTCGCTCTATTGCCCAGGCTGGAGTGCAGTGGTATGATCCCGGCTCACTGCAACCTCTGCCTCCTGAGTTCAAGCAATTATCCTACCTCAGCCTCCTGATTAGCTGGGACTACAGGCATGCACCACCACGCTTGGCTAATTTTGGTAGAGATGGGGATTTGCCATGTTGGCCAGGATGGTCTCGAACTCCTAGCCTCAAGTGATCTGCCTGCCTTAGACTCCCAAAGTGCTGGTATTACAGGCATGAGCCACTGCGCCTGGCTGGGCTCCCCCTTTCTAATTCTTCTCATTTTACATATTTACCTCAAGCAATACCATTCCACTCACGACTTCAAATACTAATTGTCGGTGTCTATTATATCCAGCCTAAATCTTTCTAAGTACCAGCCTACAGTGGCCTAATGGTCAATGCCATATAAACTTGGTTTTAAAACAAGGCTTCCAATGAATGAATTCTCCAAGTCTAATTTTTCTCAACTCTCTCTGAAAGGCCATCTGCTCTTGTCAAAGTTATACATACATACAAACGTGTGTGTGTGTGTATCTCAATTTTTAGACAGTGTGCTACAGAATTTGAATCAAATACAAAAAATCTTTAACATGTCAGTATTAGCAGATGCACACATTTAAAAAGAATGAAAAAAGTGATTAAAGAAGATATCTAATAGCTAATGGCCAAATATAGTGCTGCCATAGTTTTCGATTTTATACCGGGTAATACATGAAGAAAATGAGGTACTCTGGTCAATCAATTTGGCAATGGACCTAGTAGAAATGTCTAATTCTACCATAATATATTATGTTTCTTGATGTTAAGAACTATTTTTACTATTTTTGGCATTTTTATGATATAGAACAAATGTCCAGCAAATTAGATACATCTAACAAATGACTAATAAAGTAGATAACTTATCTTTATATTTAATAATTTTAAAAGAAACACAAAAATTTTTTCCAGTTTGAGTGTCCAGTTGGTTAACAATGGTGAAAATTAGAATGTTTAATTAGTAACACTATATTGCCAGGTCTCACTTTTGCATAAAATACAACTTTATGGCATAATGGTAGTCCAGGATTTATTATAACAAATAAAATGGGATTTCAATATACTCTGAAATAGATTTCATATTTTTAATATGGTCACAATTTCATTATATATATATTTTAATATTTAAAAAGGACTTAATAGGGCATATGGAGTAATGCTGTTATTTAAAGAAGTCTGTATTTTTCATAAACTTGAAAAAGGATAATGCTACCAAATGTAACATTTGACTTTTCTGCTTAACAGCTACTACTTACATTTTAAATATTCTGGGGTTAATGAATCACTTTCCAGCAGATGAGTAGAGAGTATTTTATAAACCTCTGAATGTTCCCCTTCTGGGATAAAATTAAATATACTTTGATCCACAAGATCAGACTGAAAAGAAAATTTTTAAAAAGTAAAATAACTTTAATGATTCAAGAGAGAATTATTTTAAAAGTACATAATCGCTATTAAACACAGAAGTTAACTTTCAATTATCTGTGAAAACCAACAAATGTCAAGTTATAGACCAAATCTCAACAAACGATACTGATATAATACTAATGTCATCCGATCCACGACCAATATGATCTTGAAAGCCTCACAATTATTTGCAAAGCTGTTTTTCACCAAAACATTTTGAACATTTCAGCATACAATGGGACCAAGAGCGTTAATAAGAAAAATCTCTAGTGAAAAGTCATAGCCTTACCGTATACTCAAACCTATGGTAAACAACGGTGGTATATCCTATTAGAAAGGGATAGGCACAAGCTAAATAAAGAAGAGACTTTACTTTGGTGTGATTTCAATTGTCCAATGTGTCCTTTATTTACTCTTTTCCTGGCATTTATCTTGAATCCCATGGTTAAAAAAGCCTTGCGTTTAGTTATAACCCCTCAAAAAGACAAATACTATGCTAAGCATTATAATTCTTGCTAATATATACCTTTAACCATGATTAATCAATAGCAATTTGACAAATATCAGGTTGGTTACAATGTGCCATGGCTATAAGTACCACTGATAATGAAAATTCCATGACTTTACATTTGCTACTATGCATTCTACCTGGTTTTCTCCATTTCAAACTGCTCTGTGGAATCCTAAGGATACTGGGATAGTATCTCAAGGACTATAAAGGTGGGACTAGAGAGTAAAGAAATGAAAAGGAGCTGTGAGGCAGGACTCACGGTCCCCTGCATTAAACTAAAGCAGTTCTACTTTTTATTCTGTTTTTGCTTTATGCATCTGTAAAGATTTTGTTTGAAGAGCTCTGCTGCTTAAAAACAAAAAACAAACAACAAAGACAGGCGTGTTGTATTAGGTTGGTGCCATATTTTTAATGACAAAAACTGCAATCACTTTTGCATCAACCTAATACTACTCTTCATACAAGCCACACATTCCCATCATTTCTTCTGTCTTTTTCTAGCCCTCTAAGCCCACTCTATGAAGTGAAATGACTTCACCCCCCATATATCTGTTCCTTCAACTGTCAAAGACCAGTTCTAATCACTTCTTTCAAGAAAGCATTCCCTTAACACCATAATCCATATCTAAAAAGATTCCTTTGGTATTTATTACTTGTATAATTCATTTCCCATTTAGCAGAATTCAACCAACTATGGATCGAAAATATTTGGGAAAAACAATGGATGGTTGTGTCTGTACTGAAGATGTGGAGACATTTTTCTTGTCATTATTCACTAAAAACCATAGTATAACACCTATTTACACAGCATTCACATTGTATTAGGTATTGTAAATAATCTAGAGATTATTTAATATATATGGGAAAATGTGTGTATGTTACATGTAAATACAACAACATTTTACCTATGGGGCTTGAGCATCCATGGATTTTGGTATCTGTAGTGGGTCCTGGAACCAATCCCCCAAGGATACCAAGGGATGACTATATTTTAATGCCTACGTCTTGTTGCCTGATAGGTGAATAAAAGGGCCCTATCTCCTACACCTCTATCTTTCTCACTTCCAATCAAGGCACATAAACACCATGCCTTGTATTTAAGTTATCAGTACAATAAATGATTTTAGACTTAAGGAGTATTTGATAATGGTTTAAGGGGTAACCACACCAAAAATATATCTGTATTTTAATAAAAGATCCTTCTGGAAGTCTAAAAAGCCTCTAGAACTGAAGGAGTGAACTAAAAATTCAGGCATGGCTGGGTGCAGTGGCTCATGCCTGTAATTTCGGCACTTTAGGAGGCCGAGGCAGGTGGACTGTCTGAGGTCAGGAGTTCGAGACCAGCCTGGCCAAAATGGAGAAAAACCTCATCTCTAATAAAAACACAAAAATTAGTTGAGCATGGTGGTGTGCATCCTTGGTCCCAGCTACTTGTGAGGCTAAGGCAAGAAAATCACTAGAATCTGGGAGGTGGAGGCTGCAGTGAGCCGAGATTGCAACACCACACTTCAGCCTGGGCAACAGAACAAGACTCCGTCTTCAAAAATAATAATAATAATAATAAATAAATAAATATTCAGGCCTGAATAACACAAGTGCTAGAAAGTTGCCCTCTATTGATAAAGTATCAAAATATAGTCTATGATACTGATGCAAAAAAATAGTCTGATATAGTTTGGCTGTGTCCCCACCCAAATCTTGTGTTGTTCCCATAATCCCCATGTGTCATAGGAGGAGTCTAGTGGGAGGTAATTGAATCATGGGGACAGTTACCCCTAAGCTGATGTTTTTATGATACTGTGTGAGTTTTCCCGAGATCTGATGATTTTGTAAAGGGCTTTTCCCCTTTTGCTCAGCATTTCTCCTTCCTGCCGTCATGTGAAGAGGGATGTGTTTGCTTCCCCTTCTTGCTTTCCCTTCCGCCATGATTCTAAGTTTCCTGAGGCCTCCCCAGCCATGCTGAACTGTGAGTCAATTAATCCTCTTTCCTTTTAAATTACCTAGTCTTGGGCAGTCCTCTATAGGAGTGTGACAAGAGCCTAAATCTTAATAGAAAAATAAGCCACCAACTTGAAATATTAATAGCAACTAAAATTTTGATTTTTGAGATTATAGTTTTCTACTATTATTTCTTACTAAAAATTTCTTCTACTACTATTGATAAAGTATGATGTGACCCGTGACCTATCTTACCCTTGTTTTTCTATCTACTATTATTTCTTTCTTTCTTTCTTTGTTGTTGTTGAGATGGAGTCTCGCTCTGTCGCCAGGCTGGAGAGCAGTGGCATGATCTCAGCTCACTGCAACCTCCGCCTCCTGGGTTCAAGCAATTCTCCTGCATCAGCCTCCCAAGTAGCTGGGGCTATAGGCATGTACCACCACACCCAGCTAATCTTTGTATTTTTACTAGAGACAGGGTTTCACCATGTTGGTCAGGATGGTCTTGATCTCTTGACCTCATGAACCACCTGCTTTGGCCTCCCAAACTGCTAGGATTACAGGCATGAGCCGCCACACCCAGCCTATTCTTTCTTACTCACAATTTCTTCTACTACTATGCAGTAAATCATGATGTGACTATCTTAACCTTGTTTTCCATCTATAACTTCATAGGATGTTTCATATTCATAGAGAAAACAAAATGAATGGCTAGTATCAAGAGCAGTATGATCACAAGCAATGCCTCCCCAACTATTCTGCCTCTCCTGCCACTTTATAATTAATAGGTGTCAAACTTTCCATTAACCACTATATTTAAAATCTCTAAATTAGGCTGACCATATTTGATGTGGCCATACATCCACTCAGTTCTCAAATCCCAATCAAACAAAATATACTTTTCTAATTCTCTACCCTTTTGGTCATAATGATAAGGAATTAAAATATGACCAATATGACATTAGCAGTTCAAAGTCACACAGCATAAAAAGTTCTATATCTACTATTTTTAGAGTGTTTTTATAAGTAATTTTATTGGGAAAAATATTTACAAATTGCCCTAATTGCAACAAGTATCTCAGCAGAAATTTAGTTATTCTCAAGACATTCTCAGGTTGATTAAAATGGAATTAACATTTTCAACAGGCTGATTAAAACGGAAATGCTAAAAAGTTAGCAATAGAATAAAGGAGAGAGGAAAAAGAAAGGTCAAATAAAGTGGTACGGCCTTGCATTGCATAACAATGTTTCAGTGAACAATGGACTCCATATATGACCACAGGTGGTCCCCTAGATTACAGTGGAGCTGAAACATTCCTACTGTTTAGTGATGTCATCTCTGCTGTAATATCATAATCAATGCATTACTCATCTTTTACACTTGTGTTTGTGGTGATGCTTGTGGAAACAAACCTATTATGTCACTAGTCATATAAAAGTTTAGCACATAAAAATCATATACAGTACATATGTACATGATAATAAACAATCATGCTACTAGTTTATATATTTACTATGCCTTTAATGATTTAGAGTATTCTCCTTCTATTTACATATATTTTTAAAGTTAACTCTAAAACAGCCTCAGGCAGGTCCTTTAGGAGGTATTTCAAAAGGGCACTATTATAGAAGATGACAGCTCAATATCTGTTGTTGCTCCTGAAGACCCTCCAATGGGACAAGATGTGGAGGTGGAAGATAGTGATGTTGATGATCCTGACCTTGTGTAGGCCTAGGGCTAATGTGTGTCTGTTTGTGTCTTAGTTTTAAACAAAAATGTTTAAAAAGTTTTTTAAAAAGTTTTTTAAATAGAAAAAAGCTTTTGAAATAAGGATATAAAGAAAGAAAATATTTTTGTATAGCTGTACAGTCTTTTTTTTTTTTTTGAGGCAGGGTCTTGATCTATAACCCAGGCTGGAGTGCAGTGACACTATCACGGTTAACTTTAGCCTTGGCCTCCTAGGCTCAATGCAATCCTCTTGTCTCAGCCTCCTGAGTAACTGGGACCGCAGGTGCAAGCCATGACACGTGGCTAATTTTTATGTTTTTTTTTTTTTTACAGACAGGGTTTCACCATGTTGCCCAGGCTGGTCTCAAACTCCTGAACTCAAGCAATCTGCCAGCCTTGGCCTCACCAAGTGTTAAGAAGCTAAGTGTTACTACAAGAGTAAAAAAGTTTTAAAAAGTTGTTAAGTTTACACAGTAAAAAAATTACAATAAGCTAAGGTTTATTATTGAAGAAAAATTTTTATATAAAGTAGCTTAATTGTACAGTGTTTATAAAGTCTATAAAGGTGCACGATACTGTCTTAGTCCTTCACATTCACTCATCATTCATTCACTGACTCACCCAAAGCAACTTCCAGTCCTGCAAGTTTCATTCATGGTGAGTGTTCTATACAGGTATACCATTTTTTATCTTTGATTTTTATTGTAACTTTTCTATGTTTAGTATTTTTAAACATGTAAATATTTGTGTTACAATTGCCTATAGCATTCAGCACAGTAGCAGGCTGTACAGGTTGTAGTCTAGGAGCAACAGGCTATACCATATAGCCTAGGTGGGTAGTAGGTTATACATCTAGGTTTGCATAACTATACTCTGTGATGTTCACACAGTGACAAAAGTGCCTCAGAACATATTCCTGTTGTTTAGTGATGCACAACTGCAGTTGAATATTAAGTTACTACAGATTAGAGTTATGACTGAGCTGAGAAAACACATGATAAAACAAAGACATACTTAAAACTCTTATCTCTACTCCGTTAACCACTATTCAACACTGCTCTCAAAGTCCACTTCCTAGTGCTTTAGAATATTTAAAATATGCATTTTAATTAGAAGTAGATTGTAGGATCTTTATACTTACTGGTAAATGTTCAAGTAATGAAGTTACACTCTCGGACACATATATTATGCTTCCATCTGTCATGATTGCTAAAAAAAAACCATCAAGAGCCTGAAATTAAACATAATGGTATGTTAAATGAAAAGAAAAAAGTATTTTGCAGTACAGAAATAAAAATCTGAGATAAATGACAAGGGGTTTAATATGAAAATACCCAAAGTTCTGTCAAAATATATACTAGCTTTCCCCCTTTTCAATACCTGGGTATGTACTTTTATTCATTTTTAAATGCTTCTGGAGAAAAAAGTCTCTTTCTGGCCATCCATCGGACAACTAGGCTCTAAAAGAGACAATGCTCTACCTTCATCACTATGTATATTACATGATCCAACCATGTATATATAGTATTATGGCTTATTTGAAGATGCTGACATCTCCAAAGCACACAAGACATCAACAATGTTTTTTAGGCACACAAAACAACACATTGTTATTATCATGGCTATGTTAACACAGAGGTGTATGTTTAAAGTTTAAGGAGATATATGGAGAATAAAGTCAAAGGGAGCAGCAGGAAATTAAGGTGAAAAATTAGGCTGCGGTCATATCATAAAAGGTTTTGAATACAAGGGTAAGATTAATAATTTTATTCTGTAAACAATGGTAAGCTGACAGAATATTTTAGGGCACGGGCTGTGCTTCATTAAGAGTAGCGTGCAAGCAGGGTAAAAAATGGATTTAGAGGGAAAAGAAAATATAATTAGGAAAATCATAGTGGCTTTTGAAATAATTAAGGAAGTTAATGGGAATTGGAATGAAATCAGTAGTATTAGGAATAAAGAAAGTACTCTGAGCAACATTAAGAAATGTGAAGTTCGATTTCAGAAGAGAAGTCAGAGCAGGGAGTACAAGACTTAATAATAAAGCAATTTTGTACTTTATACACTACAACATATTTTCATTTGAGAATCCTAGGCACAGAGGTGACAGCTGAAGAAATCAGATCTACAAAAGACAAATCCTGAAAGAATTATCTATATATACGTGGGATGAGGAAGAGAAAAAAGGGCCAGAGAAAATGACAGAGAAGGCTGGGTGCAGTGGCTTATGCCTGTGACGATAGCAATTTGGGAAGCCGAGGTGGGAGGATCACTTGAACCCAGGAGTTTGAGACCAGCCTGAGCAACATGGTGAAACCTTATCTCTGCAAAAAAATTTAAAAATTAGCCAAGTGTGGCAGCACATGCCTGTGGTCCCAGCTGCCTGGGAGGCTGGGGTGAGATCACTTGAGCCTGAGGTTGGTGCTGCGGTGAGCCATGATCACGTCACTGCAGTCCAACCTGGGCAACAGAGTGAGATCCTGTCTCATAATAGTAATAAAAATAAAAATTAAAAAAAAAAGGAAAATAATAGAGAAGACAGAATACGCTGTCACCAAGGAATCAATGGAAGAGAGAATTAGAAAGTGAAGAGGAGAGAAATGGTTTGGTATAAAACGAGATAAAATAAGACATAAGAAAATGAGAAATGAATTTTGGTGATTTTCAAAAAGTTATGCTAACAGGAAGGCAAATCAGACTACAATGAGTTTAAAGATGAGTGCATAAGAAGAAGACTATTACAAATCACTCATTCATGAACTTCAGAAGGGAAGAAAAAAGCAAACAGTTCTAAGAGGGCCAAATATCAAGAGAAGGCATTTAAAAAAAAGAGCAATTAAATTTGAAGGCTAAGGGAAAGAAGGATCCAATGGAGAAGTAGAAGACACATAGCAGAAAAGATACTATAAGAGGGATTCTTCTTTTAAAGTGGTTAACATACTAAATTCTTAATTTCTTGTTTAATTAAATAGCTCTCGAAAAGGATAGTGACCTCTGGTAGGAACCATGTATATCTTATTAATCCTTTTATCTGCAGCACTAGTGTAGCACAAGAAAAGGTACTTGCAGTATATAATTTAGAGAGCTGGGAGTTAGAGTAACCTTCCCTAACTCTATGTAATTGATGAATTATAGAAAAAAAGTATCCTCCCCCATGTCCCCTCCTTTTGGGAAAGAGATCTGGATATCACAAAGAACTTATTGGAGTAGATGCCTATCTTCTAGAAAGACTCAAACAAACTAGTCTTTGCTAACAGAGAAGTAGAAATCTTATCATTTGAGCAAACTCATGAATTATTTTTAAAAACTTCTTTAGTACAATAATGCCGGTATTATCATTTCATAATAGGGTCAAAAGTAAACAACTGTTGGCCAGGCATGGTGGCTGATGTTTGTAATCCCCACTTTGGGAGGCCGAGTGGGTGGATCACTTGAGGCTGAGTTCGAGACCAGCCTGACCAACATGGTAAACCTCGTCTCTTACTAAAAATAAAAAAATTAGCTGGGCATGGTGCCACATGCCTGTAATCCCAGCTACTCTGGAGGCTAAAGTGGGAGAATCACTTGAACCTGGGAGGCAAGAGGTTGCAGTGGGCATATCATGGGTGACTAAGCAAGACTTCATCTCCAAAAAAAAAAAAAAAGACAACTGTTCCTCCATTTCCCCATCTGAAAGCAAGAAAGAGATACTACTGTCTACTTCATAATATTAGCTATTATGACACATAGATACTAGTGTCTACTTCATGAGAGTGTTGCAAGGATTCAATGAGTTAATATATAAAAATTGCTCACTTATTTTCTGATTTAAAGTATAGGATTAAATGTTTATATTTATACTCCAACAAATTTTTTATGGAAACATTTCTGCTGAATACATAAAGAATTAATCACACAATTGTCCCATCTAAAATACAAACAGAAAAATAACTCAATTTGCAAAATAATCTACCTTGCTTCAGACTCCAGTAAGTATAAAAAGATACTTGATACATGGCCATAATATATTTATACTTATTTTACTGTGCTTCGTTTTATTGAAGTAGACAGTTACTGGGTGTTTTGCTTTTTACAAAATGAAGGTTTGTAGCAGCCCTGTGTCAAGCAAGTCTATCAGCGTCATTTTTTTCAATAGCACATGTTCACTGTGTCTCTTGTATCACATTTTAGTAATTCTTGCAATCTTTTTCTATATTATTATATCTATAATGATGATTTGCCCACATAAGATGGTGAACTTAAATGCTGTATGTGCTCTGACTGCTCCACCAACTGAATGGCCATTCCCCCATTCCTCTCCCTCTTCTTGGAACTTCCCATTCCCTGAGACACACAACAATATTGAAATTAGGGCTGGAGAGATGGAAGATGGCCAATTAGCAACAGCTCAGGAATGTAGCTCCCAGTGAAAGCGCACAGAACGAGTGAACGCCGCACTTTCCGACGAATTTTTGTTGCCCACAGACCGGGAGATCCCCGGCAGAGGAGCCACACAGGTTGCCAGTGCGACTCTTTTGGCCAGCGCAGCTGTTTTGCCGGTGCCCCAGCGTGGTGCTTCCCGGTGTGGAGTATATGGAACGGATGGGCTTGGCTGGTCCCATTCCCACAAGGAGAACAGCAATTCGAAGTGCTGAGGACTGAGAGTTTCACAGCAAGCACAGTCAACTCGGGAAGGTCCAGCTCTGTGGGGAACAGGCATCCACCAAAGGAAAACTAAGAAACAGAAAAAACTTCATCACCGGGCAGAGAGAGATCCAAGATGGCCGTGTAGCAGCAGCTCAGGATTGTAGCTCCCAGTGAAAGCGCGGAGAGTGAGTGGATGCCGCAATTGCAGACGAATTTTTGATGCCCACAAACTGGGAGATTCCCCGTGAAGGAGCCACACGGGTCGCCAGCGCGACTCTTTTGGCTGGCGCGGCTGTTTGGCCGGCGCTGCGATGCGGCGCTTCTCGGTGTGGAGTATACGGGACTGGGTGCCCTTTTAGTCGGGCTCCACTGGTCCCATCCCCACAAGGAGAACAGCAATTGGAAGCGCTGAGGACTGAGAGCAAGCACAGCTGAACCCGGGAAGCACGGCAAGCACAGCTGATCTCAGGAAGGCTCAGCTCTGTGGAGAAGGGGCATCCGCTGAAGGAAAACTAAGAAACAGAAAAAACTTCATAACAAACAAGCCGGACGTCCACTCAGAGACCCAATCTGAAAGTCGGCAATTACAAAGATGACAGGTGAATAAATCCACAAAAATGGGAAGAAACCAGTGCAAAAAGGCTGAGAACACCCGAAATCAGAATGCCTCTCCTCCTACAGGGGATCGCAGCTCCTCATCAGCAAGAGAACAAGGCCTGACGGACGATGAGTGTGATGAACTCACA
>CAUYQU010000770.1:0-11817 GCA_963574635.1 Cheracebus regulus
AGAGTGACAGACACTCCACCTCAAAAAAAAAAAAAAAAGAAAGAAAACTCTAGGTGCCATATACGGAGGCCCATCTAGTCTATTAGGGGATCAGGGGCCATCTTAGACATTTTAGGAGAAACTCCAGTCAAAACTGGCAAAGGAACTGTCCAGCCAATCACTGGAATGGTGAGAAATAGTAAACTACGGTTGCTTTGGGCCGCTAAGTTTTGGGGTGGCTTGTTACACAGCCAAGCCTAATTAAAACACAAGCTCAATTTATCTTATTATTAAAAAATAAAAATACATAATGAGGGAGAGCAAGTGGGAATATAGGTTAAAGAAAATGGCCCTATATTGGTATTTTTTTTTTCTTTTTGATGACACAGTCTTGCTTTGTCGAAGTGGCAAGATCGCAGCTCACTGCAACCTCCCGGGCTCAAGTGATCCTCCCACCTGAGCCTCATGAATAGGTGAGACTACAGGCACCTGCCACCAAGCCCAGCTAATTTTTTAAGTGTTTTGTAGAGATGGAGGTCTCACTATGTTGTCCAGGCTGGTCTCGAACTCCTGGGCTCAAGTGATCGGCCCGCCTCTGCCTCCTAAAGTGCTGGGATTACAGGCGTGAGTACCACCTGGGCTACACTGGTCATTGGTGAAGGTGGGGGTTTGTTATCTACTTATCTACTTTTATGTCTGTTTGAAATTATAATAATAAGTAAAAAGTTAAGAGGGGGTTGGAAAGATTTCATTAGAAAATTTTATATACATGCTTGATATTTCACATTTCCCTAATGGTTTGTATTTAATCTTTTTTATGTTGCTTTTTGTTTTTAAATTTTTACCTAGTTAACTTTTTAAAAAAGCTTTCCTCCTTTTCCTTTTTTTCTCTTTTAAGTTGAAGCCTTGGAGGTGCTTTTCATTCCGTTACAGAAAGCACCACCCCAGCTTAAAATGTATTTAATTTTCTTTACATGATTACATAATATAGGGAAAATGAAATACATGTTTTTCCCACCGAGTCCCATTTTGACCCCGGAGTGCGGTAGAAATCTACATTTCCCGGGTGTCTCTGGAGGTGGGAAAAAAAAAAAGGCAGGGAGGGAGCCCAGCTGACTCTACATCCAGAAACCTCTCTCAAGGCAGTCCGCGCCCCCAACAGGCAGGATTCCAACAGTGCAGAAGCCCCCAGGCCCCGGGGTGGCGAGGGTTGGGGGACGACGAGGTCGTCCAGCCTCCCCGGGGAGCCACCTTGGCCCGCCCTCCCTGCCTCCTGCTGGCTGGGTGCCTCGCTGCGGGGCTGCTCAGGTTGGTAACTGTGCAAAGTGACGCCACGGCCGCCGCTGGACGGTGGGGGTAGGGGTGGGGATGGGGGTGCTGCGAGGGGCGACAATGTTCTCCCTCGCCGCGACCACGGAAAAGGCGGGTCAGCCTCCATTACAAAGCGCTGCAGGAGGGGCCAGAAGCTTGTCTTGGCCAGACCCTGCGTCCATCCTGCCCAGGTTCCCCGCCGAGGTCCCCCTGGGCTGTGATCCTTGCGGATTTCGCCACCACACTGTGGAAGCGGAGATGCCCCCGCGTGCACCCCCGAAGTGAAGGGTTGCGTGGCAAATGAGGCGTGGGGAGAGCGGCCAGAGCAGACTCCAGCGGGGTGGCCCGCCTGGGAGGTGTCTGAGGGTCCCCGGCTGAGGGGTGAGGGGCGCGGCCGGGCGGCACTTCCTCCGCGAACGCCACCAGAGGCCGCCTGGAACCCAAGTTTCAACCGCCCGAAGGATCCTTTCCCCGCTTCCTAGCGCTGTTTGCCATGGCGGCTGAGAGTTCTCCGACCTGGAGGCCACTCTCCTTTCCTTCCAAGGACGCCCAGAACCCTCCGAGGGGGGAGGGGGGAGGGGGTGAGGGAGGGAGGAGGGAGAGGGGAGGGAGGGAGATGGCGGGGAGAAGAGAGGGAGGGAGGAAAAGGAACGAAGTGCATTGGCCTGGCGCCCCTGCACGGTAAGATTCTGGCACCCTGGGTCCCGGCCTCCTCTCCTGGGGCCAAACGTTCCGGTTCCCGATGCCAGGCTGCAGAAAAAATGAGCACACAGAACACGTGGACTAGCACACAAACAAGCTTATTACCCCTTTTTTATTTTTTGCACACTAATTAATAAACTACTGCAACGGAAAAAAAGCAGGCAGAATGCAAACAGTCTCTCGGTGGCTCTGTTATGTAAGAGGGACGCACGGAGGCTGCTTGGTGGCCAAAGAATTTCTCCAATGCCCGCCCCAAAGCGGAGCCCTGCAACCGCCTTAAATCAAAAGGAAAGCGGGTGTCAGCAGCAAGCACAGAAAGCGGGGCCTAATTCAGCCAGGAACGAACACCATATTCCTGCGGGGGTGGCGATGGGGGAACGACTATTACAAAACGAGGCCCCCCTGAAAGCGCCCTGGCCCACCCAGCACACACATTCACTTCCTTGCAGATTTCTGCTGGCAACTTCCATGGAACCATACCTGCACCTCCACCCCCATGACCAGAGTTGTTGGGGCTGGGAGCTGCCCCAAGTACTGCGCCGCCAGCGTCCCCTGGCCCAGGAATTTAGGATTGGGGTAGAGAAAGGGCAAACACTGTCTATGGAAACCGGGAGAGGATCCTGTGTAAACAGGGGAGCTGGGGAGAGAGAGGCCACTGGGATTCTGCCTTCCACCTCACTGCAGCCTCCTCCCAGCAGCTGTAACCATCCCTGTCTCTCGGTTCCCGAGGCACCTATGACCTATAACGTCCTTCTGAGACTCAGTGAGCTAGAAACTTCTGTTACTTGCACCCAGCAGAGTTCTAAATAATATGCCCTCAAAACCAAGCTTGCATTCTCATTTTGCTTTTTTATTTTTTTAAATAGACTTTATTTTTTTTAGAGCAGTTTTAGGTTCACAGCAAAATAGAGAGGAAGGCGCAGAGATTTCCCATATTCCCGACAGCATCCTCCCAGCACGGGAATCTTATCACCCAGGAGCTGCAGCTGACATGAGGGTTCACTCTTGCTGTGGTACATTCTGTGGATTTGGACTAATGCATAACGCCACACATCCACCATGATAGTGTCACACGGAGGATTTTCACTGCCTTAAAAATCCACTTTGCTCCACCTATTCATACCCCCTTCCCACAACATCTGGCAGCTGCTGATTTTTTTTTCACCTTCTCCATAGTCTTGCCTTTTCCAGAATGTCATATAGTTGGAATCATACAGTATGCAGCCTTTTCAGACTGGCTTTTTCTTAAGTAATTCCTTTTACTTCTGCAGTAAAAGTTTCCTGCTTACATTTTCCCAACCCGTCTCTCATTTAGTGTACACGGCACATCACATCTTCCAGTTGAGGAAAAATCTCATTTCAGGCCTACAAATAAATTAGAATCAAGTGTTTTTCCTTTCAGCAAAAGGAAATTAACATGTATGGAAAACTTGAAACGAGAGATCCTGGCGTTTCTATTTCCAGCCATAGCACAACCTGTCTAAAGCATTCTCTGATTCATCTTCCAGAGAGGGAGTTTTAAACACCTGGGGAAGCATGTGCAGAAGATGGGTTTCCTCACCCAAGGATGGGCAGGACCCTGTGGCCTGGCATCCATGGCACAGTTCTGAGGGCTGCCCCCCCCCTGCCCTGGCATCATGGTTCCATCTGCAGTGAGGAGAGTCCAGCGGTGCTCTGCATCAAAGCAAATCCATGGCGCCCTGCGGCAGGAGCACCTGCAAACACTCATCGCCTCTTTATTTCTCCGGAGGTCTCTCACTTAATCCCCACTCTGTTTCTGCAACACTCTCCCGTCAGCCATAATAACAGCAACAGAAGTTAAATGTACTGACTGTTGACTATGTTCCAGGCACCTTTCTTTTTTAAATTAAATTTTATTTTTTTGAGATGTAGTCCCGCTCTGTGGCCCAGGCTGGAGTGCAGTGGTGCGATCTCGGCTCTTTGCAACCTCCGCCTCCCTGGTTCAAGAGATTCTCATGCTTCAGCCTCCTGAGTAGCTGGCATTATAGGCACTCGCCACCACACACAGATAATTTTTGTATTTTCAGTCGAGATAGGGTTTCACCACGTTGCCCAGGCTGGCCTCAAACTTCTGACCTCAGATGATCCACCCGCCTCGGCCTCCCAACGTGCTGAGATTACAGGCATAAGCCACCGCACCCGGCCTCCAGGCACCTTTCTAAGGGCTTTATTTTTATTTAGTTACCTATTTTAAAAACTTATTTATTTATTTATTTTAGACTGAGTCTCACTCTGTCACCCAGGCTGGAGTACAGTGGTACGATCTCGGCTCACTGCAACTTCCACCTCCTGGGTTGAAGCGATTCTCGTGCCTCAGCTTCTTAAGTAGCTGAGATTACATAGGTGGGCACCACCATGCCCAGGTAATTTTTGTATTTTTAGTAGAGACGTGGTTTCACCATGTTGGCCAGGCTGGTCTCGAACTCCTGACTTTGTGATCCGCCCGCCTCGGCTTCCCAAAGTGTTGGGATTACAGGAGTGAGCCACCATGCTCAGCTTATTTACCTATTTTTTTTAACCTATTTTTTTTTTAGAGAGTCTCACTCTGTCACCCAGGCTGGAGTGCAGTGGCATGATCATGGCTCACTGCAGCCTTAACCTCCTGGGCTCAAGCGATCCTCCCACCTCAGCCTTCTGAGTAGCTGGGAGTACAGGTGGCACGTGCCCAGCTAATTTTTGATTTTTTTTTTTTGTAGAGGTGAGGGTCTCACTATGTTGCCCCAGCTGGTCTTGAAGTCCTGGGCTCAAACCATCTTCCCGCATCAGCCTCCCAAAGTGCTAGGATTATAGGTGTGAGCCACTGCACCCAGCCCAGCACTTTTATTATTATATTATTATTTTCATAGAGATGGGGTCCCACAATTCTTCCACCTTGTCCCCTGGAGTAGCTGGGATTATGGCCCTACTTCACTGTGCCTGGCTTATTCTTAACTTTCAAGATGTTAGTTAACTTGCTCAATATCACACACTAGTTGGGAGACAAAGTCAACACAGGAGGATCACTTAGCAAGGCAAATGGCTACAAGTCCTGTTTAATAAAGCACACATTCAGTCCAAAACGGTTGAGGCCACAGAGTATAGGATGTAGTTACCTATGGGAAGGTCCCTAAAAGAAAGTAGTGAACCAAGTTTTGAAGATGTTCCATGATCAGGTATGCAATGGGAAGCTAAAACAATTGGCTGAAGATTGCCCAACTGGCCTTGGACCCTGGGGGCCTGTGTGTGATTCTCTTATCTAGGCTTTCAGGGGCTCCAAGTCTATTTGCCAAAGACCTTTTTCTGCTTCTTTTTTGTTAGAGACAGAGTCTCGCTCTGTCACCCAGGCTGGAGTGCAGGGGTGCCATCTCGGCTCACTGCAACCTCTATCTCCCAGGTTCGAACGATTCTCCCGGCTCAGCCTCTGGAGTAGCTGGGATTATAGGCAGCTGCCACTGCACCAGCTAATTTTTATATTTGTAGTAGAGACGGGGTTTCGCCATGTTGGCCAGGCTGGTCTTGAACTCCTGGCCTCAGGTGATCCACCTGCCTTGGCCTCCCAAAAGTGCTGGGATTACAGGCGTGAGCCACCACCTGGCTATTTGCCAAAGACTTTTCAAGTACCATCAGCCAAAGTGCCAGAGCAGCTTGTACCAAAGCCTGGACTGTTGCAGAGTCAGTTGCTCAGAACTGGCAGTCTCTGGTCTACTGGGCAATTGGGTCAGAGTAGCTCATTAGCATGCGGTGTGTGTTGCCTCCAAAATCCAATCCTCCTACTTTAGCCTCCCGAGTAGGTGGGAGTACAAGTACACGCCACCACACCCAGCTGATTTTTTGTTTTTTTGTAGAGACAGATTTTGCTATATGTTGCCCAGGCCGGTGTGCCTCTTTCTTAATGGCAGGTGGTGTAAGGTTTGTTTCTGAGGATAAAACGAAGAAACTGAGGCCAGCACCAAAATAATCCAATGCAAGGGAATTTATTCAGGCTCCCGGGTGAGGTCCTGCGATCCGGACAGGAGGGGCTGGAGAAGTCGCACTGACTATTTTTAGAGAGGGGGTTTTATTGGGAGTGAAACAGCTCGATTGGTTTTGGGAGAGCAAGACTGCTACTGGGTAAGTTACAAGCCTTGACCTAGGACTTGGCCTGTTATTGGTGGGAATTACTTGCCTGCTATTGGTTGTTAAGACTCGACTGCTATTGGTTGTTAAGACTCAGCTGCTATTGGTTGTTAAGACTCAGCTGCTGTTGGTTATTAAGAAGCTATGGTTGCAACACCTTGTTTGCATACTGGGCTCTTTAAGGGAAGACCAGGCTGTGCGAGCAAGGGAGAAGGGAACAGGCCCGAGCATGTCTGAGCTTGTTCGGGGCTTGTAAAAGGGAAAAAAGGAGGAGAGGGGGGTGCGTCCGAACTCCCAGCAAGGCAACCGGCCTTACAGGTGGTACAGCCTCTCTTTCACTTTGGCAGTGACACCCCACCTTCCTTGAGGTGGTGGGAATGTCTGTAGGTGAATAGTGAATCTAGTTTCTGAAGAAGCCGTTAGAAAGGTGAGGGAAGGGAGGGAGCGGCATTCCAGGCAGAACACGGCATAGGCATCGCAACAGAGCTCAGCAGATCACCAAAGAGGAACCGTGACCAGGCGCAGTGGCTCACGCCTGTAATCCTAGCACTTTGGGAGGCCAAGGTGTGATGTGGCAAGGAAAATGGCTTCAGCCAGGCTAAAATGTAATGGCTTCTCAGGCTCACAGGCTACGTGCAGGCTCACAGGCTATGTGATAAGGCACTACGGTTAATCAGGCCAACGCCAGGTGCAGACACCAGCCTCATTTCAATGGAATTCAAGAACTCACTCAGGGTCACACTGACCCTGAGAAGAAACCCCTTGTCTCTAGCTGCTGGCCTTGGCTTCTGAACAAACTGCTTGCTTACTGATATTGGGAGTTTTCACTGTCTCTAACTGCTGACCTTGGCTTCTGTACAAACTGCCTGGTTGCAAAGATCCCCAGTCCCCCCACTCCCTGGAAAATCCCCAGCCCCCCAAAAGTGTTGTCCCAGCAATATCCAGTTGTCCCAGCAATATTTGATGAAGAACCTGTTCATGACTGACTGAGTAATCTTGGCAGTCACATCATCAGTGTTGGGTCATATTGAATTAGTGATTAAGTGAAATCCTCTTCTGTTGTTGTTTTTCATGAATTCTGGGTTTCCCATAGTTTGTAATACAAGAGTTGACTCAATGATTCCAAGAATAGAACTTGACAATTTTTTTGGATAAATTTCACCCTGTGGGTTTTATTCAATTATTCATTCAATAAACATCTATTGAAGCTCTATCAGGCATTGAGCTTATCAAAGCAGTTCAAGATTGACAAGATTGTTTAAATGGTTGCAAAAAAGTATAAAATTTTTATTTCTCCCAGTTTGATTTTCAAGTGACATATATAATACACACTCATGACTCTTATTCCATCACTGAGATTTATCTCATACGATCAGAAATTGAAAGAAGTAAAGAATGGTAAGGGTTGGGGTGAAACATGGTAATGGAATTAAGTTCAGGGATGTGAAAGGGAAAGTGATATGAAATAAGTGTGTTTATTACATATGCCACTTATTCATTTGTTCATCTATCATATCGTCATTGAATGCCTATGTCCCAGGCACTATTCTAGACACTGGGGGACATATCAGTGAACAAGAAAAAGAAATCCCTGTCCTTGTGTTACTTTCATTCAAGTTGGAGAGACAGACATAAACACATTAACAGATATCTAAGGTCAGACAGTGTTAAATAAAAGCAAGGTAAAAGACAGTGAGTGATTAGGGGCTGCTATTTTAATGAAGGAAGTCTTTTTTAGGAAACTAACATTTGAGCAGAGACATAAAGATGATAATAGAGAAATACATAGGACAATCTAGAAGAAATGTTTTAAGCAGAGGGAATAACTAATGAAAGTTGCCTGAGATGAAAGCATATCTGGTACATTCCAGGAATAGTGAGGGGACCAGTTTGGCAAAAGCACAGACAGAAAAGGGAAGAGTGGCAAGAGATGAGGTCAGAGAGGTGAAGTTCATAAGGCCTTGGAGGTCATGGTCAGGCTTTGACTTTTATTGTGCATGAAACAGAAAACAATTGGAAAGGTTCAAGAAGAGGAGTGACAACGTCTGATCCATGTTATAAAAGTATCACTTTAGACTAGGGGCAAGCAAAAAGACCACTGAGTAAGCTATTGCATTAATCCAGATGAGAGATGATGATAGTTTGTATCACAGTAGTAATGGTAGAAGTGTTGAGATCATGTTCCAAAGGCAGAATTTCCTCAGTCTGCTGTTGGATAGGATGTAGAGTGTTACAGAGACTTCCAAGAGGTTACCTCGAGGTTTTGGGCCTTAGCAAATGAAAGGATGGAATTTTCATTACGTGAAATGGAGAAGACTGAAGGTTAACTAGATTTGGTGATAAAGGGTGGGTAACAAGACTAAAGTTTGGGACATGTTAAGTTTGAGATGCCTAACAGACATCCAAGTAAAGATATAAAGTAGGTGGTTAGATATACATTATAATTTCAGGGGCATAGTGTTAGCTGCGTATGTACAATTTAGGAATCGTTGACATTCAGATGGCATGTGAAGTCATAGGACTGAATGACAGTACCTAAAAAGTGAGTGTACATAGAAACAAGCTCTGAAAATTGATCCTTCTATCACTCCAAAGTTTAGAGGTGGGTGACATATGGAAGATTCAGTCAAGAAGCCAGAGAGGTAGGAGAAAAACCAAGAGAGCATAGGAACCTAGAAGTAACGTAAAGAAATTGATTCCAAGAAAATTAATGTTTAAAACTATCTTTTGCTACATATAATTTTGAGTAAGATGAGGACTAAAATTTTACTACTAGATTTAATAACTTGGAAGTTATTGGTGCATTACAAGCCCATTTCAGTGAAACAGTAGGCATAAAATCCTAGAGTTAAAAATAACAAGCAAAAATATGGTTTAATGGTTTAATTAATAGGTTCCACAGTAATATAATTGCCTATTAGAGAAATCATAACAGAGAAGGGACAGAATGAAGTGAGTTTTGACAGATAATTAGAAGTTTGCTGGGAAAAGAAAAGAAAGGATACTCTAGATAAAGGAAGCAGCATAAGCAAAAGGCACAGAAGTCTTGATTTCCACAAGACTGTGTTCAAGCCCCACAATGAACAATTTGTCTTCACTGAAAACAAAGCACTCATGAGAGGTGAAGTCTTGGTAATAGTTGAATTATTGTTCATATAACTTTTGGCTACATTTCAGCATGAGGGCAGGATTTCAGGTGAGACCTTTGGTCATTTGTACTGTCACCAGGTGGTAGTGAAGGCATCACCACGTATTATTTATTAAGGATACACTTGTGCTGGATTCTGTCCTCAAACTATAGAGGTAAGCATTTATACCATGTCAGTTTTCCCCCAGTTAAGCTATAACTGTAATTCCAACAAAAATATGACCAAACATAAAAAAGATACCATAAATTCACATATACAAAAAAGTGTGCTAATGAAATATGATTAGACAAACAGATTAAAGAAAAGAGATTTCAAAAATAGACACATATATGAGGATCTGTATTTGATAAGTGTGGTGGCATATAAAATTAGTTAGAAAAAAATAGATTACTTGATAAATTAAATAATCTTTAATTTATAAATAAATTAGATCACACTTAGCCAACTGGCTATTTATTTGTGCATAACAAAGTTAAATTCATACCTAATACAGTATAATCCACTCTCTACCCACACAAAACAAAATGAGCAAAGGATAGAAATAGGAAATTCATAGGAAAATATAAATGGCCTGAGTTTTAACTTCAATTAACAAATGCTGGCCAGGTACGGTGGTTCATGCCTGCAACCCTAGCACACTGGGAGGCTGAGGAAAGTGGATCATTTGAGCTCAGGAGTTCAAGACAAACTTGAGCAAAATGTTCACCCTGTCTCTATCAGAAATATAAAAAATATTAGTCAGGTGTGGTGGCATGTGCCTGCGGTCCCAGCTACTCAGGAGGCTGAGGCATGAAAATTGCCTGAGTCCAGGAGGCGGAGATCATGACACTGCACTACAGCCTGGGAGACAGTGACTCCATCTCAAACACACACACACACACACTCTTAACAATGCAAAGTAAACAATTACGAGATTTTTTTTAGCCCCTTAGATTGCTACCCTGTGTTGGCAGGAGTATGAAGAAAGTTTTATGCACATGCACAGTTGGTGGGTATGGAAATTGGTATAGCATTTCTTTCATTCTTTCTTTTTTTTACTGGAGGGGCAACATTTTCATTTTTTTCTTTCCATCTTTTATGTGGAGCTAGTACTTGTGCAGGTTTCATATATGGGTAAATTGCATGTCATGAGGGTTTGGGGTATAGATTATTTCACCACTCAGGTATTAATCATAGTATCCAATAAGCAGTTTTTTGATCTTCACCCTCTTCCCACCAACCACCCTCAAGTAGGCCCGGGTGTCTATTCTCCTCTTTGTGTACATGTGTACTCCAATGTTTAGCTGCCACTTATAAAAGAATATGCATTATTTGGTATTCTGTTCCTGCATTAATTAGCTTAGGATAATGTCTGCCATTTCCATCCATGTTGCTGCAAAGGGTATGACCTTGTTCTGTTTATGGCTATGTAGTATTCCATCATACATATGTATCATGTTTTCTTTACCAAGTCCACTATAGATGGGCATCTACGTTAATTCCCCATATTTGCTATTGAATAGTGCTTCAGTGAACATACGAATGTATGTGTCTTTATGGTAGAATGATTTATATTCCTTTGGGTATATACACAGTAATCAGATCATTGAGTTGAAAGGTAGCTCTATTTTAAGCTCTTTGAGAAATAATCAAACTGCTTTCCACAGTGGCTGAACTAATGTACATTTCCACTAGCAGTATATAAGCATTCCTTTTCACCACAATCTTGCTGGCAACAGTTATTTTTTGACTTTTTAATAAAAGTCATTATGAGTGGTATGTGATGGCATCTATTTGTGATTTTGATTTGTATTTCTCTAAAGATTAGAAATGTTAAACAATTTTTCATATGCTTGTTGGTTGTGTATGTCTTCTTTTGAGAAGTGTCTGTTCCTGTCCTCTGCCCATTTTTTAATGTGGTTCTTTGTGTTTTGCTGGTTAATTTGTTTAAGGTCCTTTTAGATTACACATTATAGATGTTAGGCCTTTGTCAGATGCATACTTTGCAAATATATACTCCCATTTGGTAGGTTGCCTGTTTACTTTGTTTATAGTTTATTTTGCTGTGCAGAAGCTCTTTAGTTTAGTTAGATCCCATTTGCCCATCCTTGCTTTTCTTGCTATTGTTTTTGGAGTCTTTGTTATGAAATCTTTTCCATGTCCTATGTACAGAATGGCATTTCCTAGGTTTTCTTTTAGGGTGTTTATAGTTTTAGGTTTTACATTTAAGTCTTAATCCTTCTTGAGTTAATTTTTGTATATGGTGAAAGGAAGGGGTCCAGTTTTAATCCCAGTACCATTTATTGAATGAGGAATCCTTTCCCCATTGCTTGTTTTAGTCCACCTTAATAAGTGTGCTGCTTTATTTCTGGGTTCTCCATTCTGTTCCATTAGTCTATGTGTCTGTTTTTGCACCAGCATAATGGTATTTTGGTTACGGTAGTATTTTTTTTTTTTTTTTTTTTTTTAAAAGATGGGGTTTCACCATGATGGCCAGGCTGGTCTTGAACTCCTGACCTCAGGTGATCCACCCACCTCGGCCTCCCGAAGTGCTAGGATTACAGGCGTGAGCCACCGCGCC
>CAUYQU010000771.1:0-33025 GCA_963574635.1 Cheracebus regulus
GCGAGCACACACCTGGACAAGGGAGACGGAGGGGTACTTATTCCTGATGGAAGGTCACCCCTACTGCTGTGTCATTTCCCTATTGGCTAGGGTTAGACTGCACAATCTAGTCTAATCCTGATTGGCTATTTTAAAGGGAGCAGGGGTACAAGCGGAGTGGTGGGATGGGTAGTTTGGCAGGAAGGACAGTTGCAGGCAGGTCAGAGCAGGTAACCAGGGGTCAAAGCAGGTGACTGGAGCAGGTGACCAGAATGAGTCAGGACGGAGACAGGGACTGGGGGAACAGATGTGATCTACTGATTAGAACTAGTGAAAAATGTTGTTTACTGAAACTACAAGGAAATTAAACTTTAAAATGGAGAATTAAAGAATAAGAGAGCTGAACATACTGACATACTGATTCTTTGAAGAGAAACTTAAGTTCACTGTATCTCACACTAGGATCACATAGCTAGCAAGTAGCTGAGCCAGTAGCTGAATCCAGGTAGCCTGGCTCCAGCATCCACACTTTTCTGTGCTACAACATATTGAGTATTAGTGCATTTATTTGTACGGGTCCAACTGGGCTGGAGCTTTTTGCTTTAGGTACATGTGTTCCCTGGTCATCTAAGTTTTTCCTCTGGCCCTATTGTTCTTGATCATAAATCACCTCTCCTATATGTAGCTCCTATATATAGTTTATTTAATCAGGTACTGTCTCAAACACCGACCCTGAATGAAGTGGGTCTCCTAGTGGCGATTTCTTTCCTTTGCTTTGGACTCTTGTATTTCTAGTAAAGATGTGTTTCCTAGAAATAGTGGCCTCTGCCATGTCGTCATTCAGTCTTCTTGTCATTATCTTCATTATTTAGGCCGTTACTGTGGCAACACCATGCCCCATCCCCTCACGTCTTTCAGCAGTGCCCTGACACTGAGGTTCGTCTCTGATTCTAGTGTGAGTGCTGGTGGTTTCCACGCTACATTCACTGCATCAGTGTCGGGTAAGAAACCTTAGCACATGGCTCTGGCAGTTAACAGAGATGTGGTAGAAATTCTTGGTTTGTTATTTGAGACTCTTTGACCTTCAAAGTTGGGAGCTAGTTTCCTGAGATCACCTCTGAGACTAATCTTACCTTCTTCCCAATTAAGTGAACCTGTTGTCAATTCTAACAATAATGAACTCTGGAAGTGTGGAGGATTGGTTGGAAATGTGGTGTCTTTTCAGCTACACCCCAGGCTCTCAGATGACTTGGTGTTTTTTTTTTTTTTGAGACAGAGTGTCGCTCTGTCACCCAGGCTGGAGTGCAGTGGTGTAATCTCAGCTCACTGCAACCTCCACTTCCTGGGTTCAAGCAATTCTCCTGCCTCAGTTTCCTGAGTAGCTGGAATTACAGGCACCCACCACCACACCTGGCTAATTTTTGTATTTTTTTAGTAGAGACGGGGTTTTGTCATGTTGGCCAGGCTGGTCTCAAACTCCTGACCTCAGATGATCATGTTGGCCAGGCTGGTCTCGAATTGCTGACCTCAGATGATCCACCTGCCTAGGCCTCCCAAAGTGCTGGGATTGCAGGCGTGAGCCACTGTGCCAGCTGGTGTTCTTTTTAACTTGTTTGTTAAGGCAGCCCCAACCTGGGGAGGAGAAGAAAGAGAAGCCACCCAGGACTGGGTTTCTTAGCCTCTTAGCTGGGAGAGTGCTGTTGGTCACTGCTGCCATCTTCCTTGTTATTAGTAGTTCAAAGCTGCAGAACACCTAGGAGATTGGGCTGTGCATTTTGGTACTCTACTGAGAAGGAAAAGCAAGCGTGCTGCCTTGAGTTCTAGGCCAGGGTTGAATAGAATCCTGGTCACAAAAACCAAGTGGTTTTGTACGGGTCCAACTGGGCTAGAGATTTTTGCTTTAGGTACATATGTCCCCTGGTCATTTGGTAAACAAGTCTTTTATTCTTCAAAGTTGGAGTTCACGGGGAGAAAAGGCTTTGAGAAAAGACATTGCAGAAATTCCTTCTAATCCACCACACTGCATGGCCCTTGGTCTTCAGTTTGCACAATCGTTCTCTTATTTTATATGACATGGAGGTTTTAAAGTGTGAAATGGAAATGCTCTATATTCTTTTACACTGATAATGGCTCTAGCGTTATTTATTTTATAGTGCCTGATTCAATCTTTGCTCTGACACTCACTTTATTCCTGTTTTTTTCCAGCTTGTGGTGGAACTTTCTACATGGCTGAAGGCATCTTCAACAGCCCTGGCTACCCAGACGTTTATCCCGCTAATGTGGAATGTGTCTGGAACATTGTTAGTTCCCCTGGCAACCAGCTCCAGCTGTCTTTTATGTAAATCCTTTTTTATGGTGTATTGTTTCAGTGCTAATGAATCTGTAGGAAAGACACCCTGGTGCTAATAGGATGGGCAACTCACAGTGTAGGTGAACTTTAGGAAGTATTTTTCCAAATTCCCCCCTTTTAGTTATTGTTTGAGTTATCAATAGCATGAAGATTCTCTTGACGATTGTTGTAGAGTCCTAACATTCCCAAAAGTACATTCTTGAGTCCTTGGTGAATGAATCTGTGGCCCGTTCATGTTCAGAGTACAGGAATCTTATCTTTTTTTGGAATTAGACACATTTAGGTTGTTTCAGAGATTCACTAGTATTCTTCATTCCAGCAGAGCCCTCCCATCTCAGTTAAGCATGCTTTACACTTATATCTTATCCCCACCTCAATCTACCTTTCCTTCTATTTCTATCAGAAGAATGGTTTTGGGGCTGGGTGCGGTGGCTCATGCCTGTGATCTCAGAACTTTCGGAGGCCAAGGTGGGCAGATCACTTGAGGTCAGGAGTCTGAAAATGACCAACATGGCGAAGCCCATCTCTACTAAAAATACAAAAATTAGCCGGAAGTGGTGGTGGTCGCATGTAATCGCAGCTTCTCAGGAGGCTGAGGCAGGAGAATCCCCTGAACCTGGGAGGTGGAGGTTGCAGTGAGCCAAGATGGAGCCACTTGCACTCCAGCCTGGGCAACAGAGTGAGATTCCGTCTCAAAAAAAAAAGAAGAAGAAGAATTGTTTTGGAAGTTTTTTAGTTTCCAAACTTAAACATACATAAACTTGACTTAAACTTTAAACATGAGTTTTTAGAACACTTTCATATTCCTCATTGTGCTATAACACTTTTGGAACATGGACTATGAATATTGAATTAGTAGTAGGATCCTATCACATTCTGAGTGATCTTAGATTAAAATAGACAGCAACAATAATAATTCCTAGAGTAAATGTAAAAAGCATACGTTTTAATCAACTAATAGAGAGGTATATGTGACATGTCATACTGATAATGGATGCTTATTATATGTTGAGAGATAGGACCTTGGAATTTAAATTGCCATTGCGAATTAGAAGTTATTTACCAGTCTGTTACATATTACTAGGCTGTGGTTGGGATTGCTAATTCTGTTTTGAAGAGAACATAAGTAACTTATTGAGAGAGGAGGATTGTTTTGAGGACCCTAGCCTGTTTATTTAAAAGTCTTACTTTCCTTCCGAGACTTACTAATCTATGCATCAGGAACTGATTAAAAATATGGGACAACCATCCTATTGGTGGACCAAGTTCAAACATCTCAAGTTGCTTTCTTTAATCCATTAATCAGACAGAGCCTCTTCAGGGTACAAGTGGCCTTGTGTTAAGACAAAGACACCCTCTGAGTGCCGAAAGGCAATGCAAGTTTAAGCTGCCTCACAGGAAGGAGGTTTTGATTTGTCTTTTTCTTTTTTTTTTTGAGACGTGGTCTCACTCTGTCGCCCAGGCTGGAGTGCAGTGGCTAGATCTCAGCTCATGGCAACCTCCACCTCCTAGGCTTCTGCCAGTCTCCTGCCTCAGCCTCCTGAGTAGCTGGGATTACAGGCACATGCCACCACAACACTCATTTTTGTATTTTTAGTAGTGATAGCTTTCACCATGTTGGTCAGGTTGGTCTTGAGCTCCTGACCTCAAGTGATTTCACCCACTGTTGCCTCCGAAAGTGCTTGGATTACAGGGGTGAGCCACCATGCCCGGCCTGGTTTGTCTTTGTCTTCACTAAGAGCACAGAGTTCTGGATGGGAACAAATCTATATACTTTATAATGTTTACCTTACATATATCTACTCCTTTACTCAACAGATACGTATTAAGCTCCTGATATGTGCTAGGCATGTAGTTGGCACATGCAACTCTGCCATGTGATGCTTTCTATATAATGATCAATACAACACCATCATTGTCCTTAGAATAAAATCCAAAGCCCTTCATACAGCTTAGTAGGCTTTTCAGAATTGCTAATTGAAATGATTTCCTTTTCAGTTTTTTCCTCTTTGTCTCTGCCATATTCACATTGTTGACCACTCTCACTCAGTGGTTGCCAGGATCTGGGCTAGGTGTTCAAGACAGATAAGATTTCAGGTTTTGACAAATTTACTCATAAACCAACATTAAGAAGCAATTTAATTAAATTCATTTTATATATGGGAAATAATAATAACAAATTTCTAATAATTTCAAATTTCTAGGACTATGAAGATTAAAGAAGATGTCAAATTTCAAACGTACAGCACACAGCTGGTACATAGCAAATGTTCAGTGACTTAATTTTCTCAGTCTTTGCCGTTTCTGAAGTATCTTCTGTGATAGTTCACAAATAAACCCAAACGGGCAGCACTAGGCTTTCCTTCCAGAGGATGAGAGATTACAAACACGGAAAGCAAGTTTCATCTATTTTAGTGTTTAATAGACATTACATTTTAATTACTGTATACAAAATCTTAATGATTTAGCTACTCAGCTATTTCCTTTCTTGCCTGTAAGAAGTTAATTTTGATTACTTTGAGTTACTTGCTTGAGTTTTATTTTAAAAATGAATTTTTTAGACTGTAAGATGCCATTTTTTTTTTTTTTTTTTTTTTGCAGTTGATTAATGAGAAGGCAAGGCCTGTGAGTTATTTCTGCCCTGGTCTAAATTCTATCCAGATGGGTGCTTGGAAACATTTCCCTGGGGTGTGTGAGAAGCATATGAAAAACATATGTATCACATCAAGTTCTAAAACATGAGGCTGGGATTGTGGTGAAATTGAGTAGGGAAGAACTCTGGAGAAATTATGGTTGAATCTGCAACAAAAAGGAAGGTGGAGAAATAAAACCTAAAAAGGAGTTTTTTTTGTAAAATATATATTTAAAGGAATTGACAGAAACTGTATTTTTTTTTTTTTTTTTTGAGACAGAGTCTTGCTCTGTTGCCCAGGCTGGAGTTCAGTGGCGCAATCTGGGTTCACCACAAACTCTGCCCCTTGGGTTCAAGTGATTCTCCTGCCTCAGCCTCCTGAGTAGCTGGGATTACAGTCGTGTGCCACCATGCCCTGCTAATTTTTGTATTTTTAGTAGATATGGGGTTTCACCATATTGGCCAGGCTAATCTCGAACTCCTGGCCTTGTGGTCTACCTGCCTTGGCCTCCCAAAGTGCTGGGATTACAGGCGTGAACCACCACGCCCAACCCATAAACTGTATTTTATACTTGCAGAGTACTTTTAGAAAGTGATTGGTCTCAGTTCAAGAATCAAAGTGTGATAATAAGAAACAGTGATTGTATTATTTTTGTTCCACATCCTACATTTACCAGCAGATCTATGCCAAAGGGTAGAATTGCATATAAAATGTACCAGTCTAAAGCAAAGACTTCCAAGAATGACAAAGCTTATTTTGAAGTTTAATTTAGTCCTTATAGGTATTTCCCTACCATCATGTCCAGTGAAATGTCTTTTCTGCCATCTAGCACTGGCTTACACTAGTCTAAGATTAGAAAAGACCTTCCCTTTGTAATCTTCTGGGGCATCGGACAAAATGTTAACGAGCATGCTGATGATCACCTAGGATCTTGCTGAAGTTCACTTTCTGACTGAGTTGGTTGCTGGGGCCAGATTCCTTGTTTCAAACAAGCTCTCCGGTGATGCTAATGTTGCTGGACTACACACTGTATTTTGAACAAAAGATTTTAAAGGCAGCTGCATGTAATTTACCTTCTGAGGGAAATGATCTCTCTTTCTTCCCTTTCTGCTTTCTGAGAAGCAGAAGAAAACACTTTTAGCATATTTCACATTGTTGATCATATTATGGGTAATAGAATTGAGCCTGAATGTATGCACCAAACTTGGCAGCCATCCCAAAGATGGATTTAGACCAATTCCTTGCAAAAAAAATGATTGAAGATACAAATACTGTGTTATAAAGCATTAGATTGTCAAAGGAGACAAATGTGTGGTTTGCTTTGTCTGATGTGGATATATCATGATTTCTTTTGCTTCTCAATGATCAATTATAATTTGCAACAAAAATTCCATCTAGAGTAGTCCAAATGGTCTATACTGTAGTGACTCACCTTGGTGGCGTTGTGAGAGCCACCAACTTACCACCAGACTTACTGATTTGGTTAGAGACCTATTAATGCTAGTACCTGGGTTGAGAGCTAGGGTAGAACAGAGCTGACCAGTTACTTCACCCCTGTGGTCTGGTAGGCTGGGAATGACCAGAGATGTGCCTGGTATATTGATTAGTGGTGGGGCTTGAGGTGTGCAGAGCCTCAGGCTGGTTATCTTCACCGAATGGAGAAGAATGGTTATCATAAAGTAAAATCTTGCAATGTATAATGTTGAGCATTGACTGAAAGATACACATGACAAGAGAAGTACATTTTTTTTGTTTTCTTTTCTTGTCTTTTCTCTTTCTTTTCTCTTTCCTTTCCTTTTTCATTTTCCTTTCCCTTCTCCTTTTTCCTTTCCCCTTCCCTCTCCTCTCTCCCCTCCCCCTTCCATTTCCCTTCCTCCCTTCCCTCTCCTTCCCTCTTTCCCTCCCCCTTTCCTTCCTTCCTCTTCCCTTTTACCTTCTGTTTAAGTTCCTGCTTTCAATTATTTGGGGTATAAACCTATAAACCTAGAAGTGGAATTGCTGGTTCATATGATAATACTATGTTTAACTTTTTGAGGGGCTACCAAACTGTTTTCTGTTGGGATGCTCTATTTTACATTCCCATCAGTAATGCCTGAGTTCTAATTTCTCCATATCCTCATCAACCCTTATTATTTTCCATTTTTAAATTCTGCTCTTCCTAGTGGGTTTTCAGTGTTATCTCATTGTGGTTTTGATTTGCATTTCTCTAAAGACTAATAATGTGGGAAATCTTTTTATATTTTTATTGGCTATTCATAGATCTTCCTTTGGAGAAATGTCTATTCAGTTTCTTTGCCTTGTTTTTTTTTTTTTTTTGAGTTGCAGGAGTTATTTTATATTCAGCATACTAGCATGGTCATGTGTTTTTATTTTCATTGGGTAGATATTTAGGGGTAGAATTTCTGGGCATTAACTGGATGTGCATTTAATTTTATGAGAACCTCCCAAATAATTATTCAAAGTGGCTATGTCAGAATGCAGTCCCACCAGGATTATATAAGACTTCAGTTGCTCTGCATGCTTCTCAGCAATTGATCTTGTCAGTCTCTTTATTTTAGGCCTCACGGTGGGTGTGGAATGATATCTGACTGTAGTATTTAATTTCTATTGCTCTGATGACTAATCATACAGAGTACTTTTCACATTCTTGGTAGTTATTAACTTCTCTTCTTTTATGAATATCTGTTCAAGTCCTTTGTCCACTTTTAATTTGTTTGTTTTTCATTATCTGTAGGGATTCCTTTTATATTTCAATGATGAGTGCCTTGCCAGATAAATGCTTTACAGTTTTGTCCTCTTTCCCACCCCAGTCTGTAACTCGCCTATTCATATTTTTTTAATATATATTTTTTTGAGACAGGATCTCCCTCTGTTGCATAGGCTGGAGTGAAGGGACATGATCACAGCTCATTTAGCCTCGATCTCCCTGGCTTAAGCAATCTTCCTGCCTCAGCCTCCCGAGTAGCTGGGACTATAGGCACAGGCCACCATGCATAGCTAATTTTTTAATTTTTCTGTAGAGATGGGGTCTCACTGTGTTGCCCAGGCTAGTCTCAAACTCCTGGGCTCAAGTGATCCTCCTGCTTCAGCCTCCCAAAGTGCTGGGATGCCAATTTATTTTCTTATTCATGTCTTTAATGAAATGTTTGTTTATGAATTCAAATTTATCAATTTTTCATCTTATGGTTAGTGCTTTTTGCATTCTATCTAAGAAATATTTGCCCATTTCAAGGTCAAAAAGATTTTTCTCCATTTTTTTCTTCTAGGGTCTTTATGTTTCTAGCCTTTATATTTACATCTACGAGAACTATTAAATTAGTTTCTGTGTATGAAGATAGGCAGAAGTAGAGGTTCTTTTTTTCCCCTCTCTCTTCATAAGGATATCCGTCATTGCGACAACATTTGTTAAAATGACTTTTCCCTTTGATTTGTCTTGGCACCTTGGATTGGATTGGATTGACTGTACATTTGTGGGTCCCCTTCTGGAAATTCTTTCCTATTCCGTTCATCCATTTGTCTACCCTTACACCAATGCCACTTTATCTTGAGTGGCTCTTGTTTTTAAGCAGTAAGGCCAAGTTTTGAAAGTATTCACTTAGCACCTACATATTCCAGGCTCTGTATGTATGTTACCTATGAAAATCATATGAGGTCGATACTATATCCTATTCTTGGCTCCCTGTCACATCACAGTTGCAGAATATAAGACAAGTTGAAGAGGTCACCTTGGAGCACTAGCCTGTGTTGCTACAAATCCCACAAGTTTTCTACCTCTCCAGAAATGAAGTACCTATGCCTTTGCAGGGCATTTAAATGCCACCTAAATTATCCTATCATATTGCCCCAGCTACATGTTTTTGTTGTTGCTGGGATTTTTTGTTTGTTTATTTGTTTATTTATTTACTTTGAGATGGAGTTTTGGTCTTGTTGCCCAGGCTGGAGTGCAATAGTGTAATCTCGGCTCACTGCAACCTCCACCTCCCGGGTTCAAGCTATTCTCCTGCCTCAGCCTCCTAAGTAGCTGGGATTACAGGCACTCGCCAACACGCCCAGCTAATTTTTTGTGTGTTTTTAGTAGAAATAGGGTTTCACTATGTTAGCTAGGCTGGTCTCAAACTCCTGACCTCAGGCCATCCACCCGCCTCGGCCTCCCAAAGTGCTGGATTTACAGGCATGAACCACTGTGCCTGGCCAGCTACATGTCTTAATGGTTTCTTTTTTGTTATTTACCTTCAACCAACTCACACCATGTTTTAATGGTTTCTTAGAGGTAATCAGTATTTTCAACAAACCGGATACCTCACAAGTTTCTGAATATGTCTCACCCTTCTCTGCACATGTGCCTTGGTGGCATCATTCCAGCTAACACGTATATTTCCATCTCAAAAAGTATTCCCATCAAGCTGTTGCAGAGCCCCACATCAGATATGATGCCTCTGCTTTGCAATTCTTTTTCTTTTCTTTTTAATTGTACTTTAAGTTCTGGGGCACACGTGTAGATCTGGCAGGATTGTTGCATAGATACATACATGCCATGATGGTTTGCTGCCTCCATTCCCCCGTCACCTACATCAGGCATTTCTCCCAATGTTATCCCTCCTCCCCAACCTCCCCACCCTCTGCTGTCCCTCCCTTAGCCCCCCACCCTCCAGCAAACCCCAGTGTGTAATGTTCCCCTTTGCTTCTTTATAGCTCTGATGGCACTCAAGCTATTCTACCTATGTATTTTTCTGTATTCTTGCCTCATTTTACCCATTAGGAAGAAAACTCCTTGATGGAAGTATAGTCATTGTCTTTGTACTCATTTCAACAAATCCGAGTGAAAGAAATTTTTTGAGACAGCTAAATAATCTTGTGATTAAAGTTAAAGAAAGTTTAAAAAGGTGAACAGGTTAACCTCACATCACCTCACATGTGATCCAGAATAATCCCAAAGTTTATTCTGTCAATTTAATCCCTATACATATCTTTTTCACCAAATCAGATCTTTCCAGTTGGAAGACTCTCAGGACTGTAGCAGAGATTTTGTGGAGATCAGAGAAGGAAATGCCACAGGTCACTTGGTGGGACGATACTGTGGAAACTCCTTGCCTCTCAATTATTCTTCCATTGTTGGACATACCCTGTGGATCAGATTTATCTCGGATGGTTCTGGCAGCAGCACGGGCTTCCAAGCCACATTTATAAAGAGTAAGTCGGTTCCATTATAGTGATGGCTTTCAGAATATGTCTTACAAACTAGAAATAATACTTTTTTCAGTAATACATTAAGCAAGAACAGTCCTAAACTCTACACTATTCTCCTACATTGTCTTTGTGAATTACCTCATATTAGAAATTATATATGAGTGGTTTAGTAAGAGCAAGGGAGAGTATTCTCAATGGTTCCATTATTCTTTTTAAACTCTGATTTCTACCTAACATTAAATTAGTTTTTTTTCATGATATTGGTTAGGATCTTGTGATATATTATAGTTTGGGTTTGGTTTATTTGTATCAAGTGTGCTTTGTTTGATTTCATAAACTCTATATTCTTGACATTTAAGACATTTAGTATTACTTTGGGATTAGCTTAACTGCTCAAATATAACAATAGGGTATTCTTTTAATAGTATAAAATGTTAAATATTTTTATTCTTATCTCAGCTTTTCCATAATTGGCTATTTCATATGTGATTCCAAACTGTCACATATGACAGTAAATTTTTTAAATGTTCCATTTTTTTTTTTTGAAAAACAAAGTAAAATAGATAAAACAAAATTAGAGAGGGGGGTGCTGCTCACTCCCTCTTCTCATGTTCCCAAGTCCCCTAGGGGCTGGGAACCCCTTTTCATGTGGGAAGTTGTGGCCTCTTTTCACACCATGCAACCTTTTAAGGACTTGGAATTCCATTCACAAAATCACCCTTTTCTAAGGAATTAATAGATAGCTCAGAAACCAAAAGGGAAGCAGTATTTCTTAGTCAGAAAAGAAATCACAGTCAATTAAAAGTCCATCCTTTTCAACATCCTTTACCTTTTGTTTTGTTCATTTAGTTAAAGAGCAATTCGAAGTAGGTCTGATTTACTACTCTGTTTTCCCTCCTAGTATTTGGCAATAATAATATTGTGGGAACTCATGGGAAAGTCGCCTCTCCTTTCTGGCCTAGAAACTACCCACATAACTCCAATTACCAATGGACAGTAAATGTGAATGCATCTCACGTTGTCCATGGTAGAATCCTGGAGATGGACATAGAAGAAACACAGAACTGCTATTATGACATGTTAAGGGTGAGTTTCCTATCAATGCTCATAAATATTGGTGAATCGCTATTGGCAAAAATAAATCCAAGGTAATGTCTATTCAAGCATTTGCAAATCATGTGGGGTAGTCTGCTCTAAGTCATGATTAGAGGAAATTACATGGACAAAGGCAATTTCAGTATTGCATTTATTATTTTCTATCTCATATTAAGGGCTTTTTAAGGAATGTTATAGTTTTCCTATTGGGCTTTGTCTAAGCATGCATATATGTCCTAATTTTTATTTTGTCATATTTCCCACTATCCTCGTTGTTTTTATGTTAGAGTATTAAAAATTTTAAGAATCATATAAAAATAAATATGAATCAAAAAATCATGGTGATCATTGCTATCCAGACATTGGCTACTGTGTCAATTCCAGAAACACAATTGGATCCTTACAGGCTATGACCCTTCCTTATTCACCTTGGATTATTGGTGCCATGAAGAGAATCCAGTACCTGATGGATGCCTAGTATATATGGAAATAACTATTAGAATATTTGTCTGGTAGAGGATTTTATAATAGCTGCTAATACAAATTTGTCCTTAGCTGTTTAAAAATTATCACAAAATATGCCTCAAAATAGGTAATTTAAGATTTTAAAACCAAACGACAGAGATTTATTGAGTGCTTTGACCATGGTGAGCCCTGCAAGTTTTGGTTATTTTGTTGTCATGAATTCTTCTTTCCTTCTGTGGAAATATTGACTCCTTTAAGATACTTATCCACTTTTTCTCATTAAATCTTTTCTCTTCTTGTTATTTTCCCTTCTTTCTTCCTAATTCCTCACTTTGAAGCCCCAAAGCACATTTATTAAGTACTGTTGTTAGGCAACCATCCTGGTTCCTATTTTTCCATTGACAAATCTTACTGTAAATCATCTAATGAGCTGTGTCCCACAGTGCGTGCTTATTAATATAATTCTGCAATAAAGATACAAATGTTTTCAAAACATTAAATTACTTTCAATAATATTTTATATTCTCTGGCACTATCATCTGTTTTAAGCAAAAGTAAAATGTTTACCCATGTGTTTTTTTTGTTGTTGTTATGATAGAATTGTAGTAAAATAAGGCATCTTTCTGATTTTATCTTTTTATGAAGGAAAATATAGACAATTGCCTAAATACAGTGCTCCGTTATCTGTTTTCTTTGTGCAGATCTATGATGGGCCTAGCATTCATGCCCGTCTCATTGGAGCTTACTGTGGTACCCAGACTGAATCTTTCAGCTCCACTGGAAATTCTTTGACAATTCACTTTTACTCCGACTCTTCAATCTCAGGGAAGGGATTCCTTCTGGAGTGGTTTGCAGTGGAGGCACCTGATGGAATTTTACCTACCATTGCTCCAGGTGTGTTCGGTAATAAATGAAGTTCTTTTTAGGACTGATGTGTGCTGGCCAGTGTTTCAAAGGGTCCTGTCATAACAGCAGCCAGATAAACAAATAAGAATAAGTACAGCCCCAAAGCCCTTTCACCAGATGTTCATTTAGATTCATAACACTACCTTTTGTAAAAATTATACATTTCTTTCTGAAAAATGCAGGTTTCCCATTATATTGTTCATATTATAATAATTAGGGGCTTGATATCCATAAGCTCATTTACTGGACATTTCTAGAGACCACTTTAGAAATCTCTGAAAATTTGGTTTACAGATACTATACATATACATTCACATACACACACCATCAGTTAATTAAGGATCGACTCATAGAAGTAACTCTTTTTCCTCTGCATTTATTTTAAATGTAACTTCAGAAATGCTTCAGTTTATCTTTAGCTGGTTGTAAATCTTCATGTTTCAAAGTAAAATGGGCCTAATTTTAAACTTTTACTTTACTTTTTTACATTCCTAATCCCCTCAGTGAAAGTAATATTGAGGTAGCATTGTTGGGGAGACTTTTTTCTTGAAAATTATTTAAATGAGGACAGGCATGGTGGCTCATACCTGTAATCCCAGCACTTTGGGAGGCCAAGGCAGGCGGATCACTTGTGGTCAGCAGTTCAAAACCAGTCTGACCAACATGACAAAACCACATCTCTACTAAAAATATAAAAATTAGCTTGTCATGTGGGAGCATGTCTGTAGCCTCAGCTACTGGGGAGGCTGAGATATGAGAATTGCTTGAACCCGGGCGGCAGAGGTTGCAGTGAGCCAAGAACAGTCCTTTGCATTCCAGTCTTGGAGACAAAGTAAGACTCTATCTCATAAACAAAAATGAAAAGAAAATTATTTAAATGAATTTGAGTGTTTCTTATGGATTTGAGGATTGATATAGAAAAAATTCATCAGCTGTTTCTTGGAGGATATTCTAAGTCCTTGAATATTGATTGGGGCACAGAACCATGGTAGCTCATTGAAGAATATTCAAACTCTGAACTTGTTCTATGACTTAAAAGATTATTCTATTTGCTTCTAACTTCTTGGGTAATTATATTGGCAGACATCACTAATGAGGATAATTTGTACTTATATTTATGTAATGTTCCTTAATATTCCGTTCTGAAATGTTGTTCTTACCTCTCTAATAAGGTGCTTTCATGACATTGAATATGAATCTCTTCCTTAAAATATTAATCTGTTTATCTAAGAGCAAAGAATCAGCAAGACTGACAATGCAATTTAGAGGCAACATTTAATTCTGGATAGATATATCCAGAGCTCTTAGAAATAAACTTGAGTTAAGCTTTCTTTTATATTTACAAGCCTCAAGGTAGAAAAGGAATTACTTATGTATGTAAAATACTATACCAACAAATTTCCTTCTAACATTTTATTATGAAATTCTATAATTATATGACATAAGTGGACAGGTGAATAAGAGAGCCATAAACCTTATTTTTCTTAGTCAAGAAGAACAAGGAACAGGAAAGTAAGGTGTTGAGAGAATTTGAGTTTACTAATTATCTAGATAGTATAAGCGATTATCTTGTAGTGATACCACACTGTGAAAGTTTCATTAAAACTAAAAAATCCTTAATATTTTAAAATATATGAACATTTCTTGTACACGTATATATTTAACTTTAGTCAACCCGTATTTATTGAGAATTTATTATGGATATACTGAGGTGACCAAGAAAGGAAACTAAGATACAATCTCTACTCTCTAGGAGCTTAAAAGTAATGGGAAACAGGCGCAGTGGCTCATGCCTGTAATCCCAGCACTTTGGGAGGCTGAGGGAGGAGGATTGCTTAAAGCCCAGGAGTTTGAGACCAGCTTGGACAACAGAGGGAGACTCCATCACTACAAAAGATTTAAAAAATTAGGCATGGTGGTGCCTGCCTGTAGTCCCAGCTACTCTGGAGGCTGAGGCAGGAAAATTGCTTGAGCCTAGGAGTTCAAGGCTGCCAGTGAGCAGTGATCATGACACTGGACTCCAGTGAGACCCTGTCTCAAAAACAAATAAATAAAAAGTAAAAAATAAAAGAGATTGGGGGGAAAAAGCACTCATATGTCAGTTAAATAATGATATTAGTAATTAAATGGGTAAATGATAAAGCAAGTGGTACCAGTAGCAAATAAGCAAGGGAAGAAAAATGAGCTTACTGTGGACTATGGTCAATGGAAGGAGATTCAGCTTGCCAAGTAGGAAAAGCAGCCAGCCTATCAGTCAGGAAAAACTCAGTCTTATGGCGGTTACAAATAATTTCAAACTCTTAGGGGCTGAAAACAACAGGTCTCCTTCTACATGTTCCTCTTGTATTAACTGGGTTCCTGCCATCATCTATCACTTCCTAACTCAGGCTGTTGGAGCTGCCATCATGTGTGACATTGCCTGAGACCATGGCAGGAGGCAAAACAGCCCCTGGATGTCTCTGTTTAAAAGTGCTCAGCGTAAAGTAACACATGCCTTTTGCTCATAATTAATTGGCCGAAACTGGTCAAATGGCCTCGTCCAGCTATTTGCAGAACGCAGTTCCACCAGGTGTTTGGAAGTGGAGACAAATGGAATATTTGGTAAACAGTACTAATGACCCACAGTCATTAAAACCACATTTTACAAATCTAAGATAAGAAATATTTCACATAGAGGAAAATCTTAAAATTGGAAGATACTGGGTAACTTTCAGCATCCAGTTGTTCCATGTGAAATTGCTTTAAAAAAGTCTATAGCCTACGTAGTAATAGGATAAAGAAATCAGACCCTCATTCTACAACATTTTATATTCACTTTCTGTTGGCCCTGATAAGATTCAAATGTACTATGGTATGAGAGTGATCAACTTCTGAAATGATGAAGAATGGACCTCTGAAATCTATTTCTCCATAAAGGTGATGGCAAAAAATTTGTTAAAATCAACTTTTTGAGAACTCTGGAAATTAACCAAAACCTTACAACAGTGTGAGGCATATTTATTCAAGAAAAATTGCTGAATCTCAGTAGGAATAGTCATTTTTGTGGCATTTCCTTCCTATTCCCATCTGTCTCTCCTTCTAGCTTTGTAGTAGCCTCATGACCACAATAGCTATGAAAACGAGCAGCTTAACAGCCGTGGGGGATGGGGCAGAGGCCCAGAAGACAGTCCGTCTCCACGGCATTGTCATTATTCCACATGCTTAGTGGTTCCTAGAAAAGTGCATTCTCAGGTCTTGTCTTCACGGGACCTGGGCAAGAGTTCACTCTTGTGTAAACAGCCCTGTCCGTGCGGTCTTTGCAGAAAGCAATCAGCAGCAGCTGTTTCACGTCACCACCGAGTGACACAGGGACACCAGTTACAGCTAATGGGAAACCAACGAGCGAACATGAAAGGGAAAAAATTGGGAAGGAGGTGCCCACTGGCAACTTTGAAAAGCTCTGACTTGTTTCTGGAAATCTAGAAGGAAGGCCACACACAGATGCCCAGCTGCATACATGCCCAGAAACAGGCCCGAGAAGGCCCTCGTCTGTCACCTCAAAATTGCCTAGATATAAATTACATGATAAGTAGTTACACAGAAAAGATAAAGAAGTGGGAGAAACACAGGAATGAATACAGTTCTACCTCAGTAATACAGGGGGTCTTCTACGTGTCTTTATTTATGCCTCAATAGTCAGCACTCAATATTAAACAGGTTCTATAGCAAAATTATAGTGAAAATGGAGAACACAATGCATTTTTTTACATCAAAGATCAATGACAGAAATTGCGGCTCTCTGAATCAGTGGGTTAAATATGATATTCATTGATTTCTCTGAGAAAGTTGTTTCAGTTGGTTGCTTCTTTTCAGTAGAGGGCTTTCACTTTCAAGGGAAAAAGTGCTAGTGTCTTTTCCATGAGGATTGTGTTAAAGATGCTGCTTTCCATTCTACAGGTGCTTGTGGTGGCTTCCTGAGGACGGGAGATGCGCCCGTGTTTCTCTTCTCCCCGGGCTGGCCTGACAGTTACAGTAATAGAGTGGACTGTACGTGGCTCATCCAGGCTCCCGATTCTACCGTGGAACTCAACATCCTTTCCCTGGACATTGAATCTCACCGAACGTGTGCCTATGATAGCCTTGTGATACGAGACGGTGAGAACCTTATAAACAATACTGAGTTTCAACCCTAACCCATGTTTAATTCTATTCAATTATCATCATACTTGCGTACCGGCTCCGTCCATTCGGTGTGGAATTACACAGAGCGTATAGTCAATGAAGCCATCAGTACTAGCATTGGCTACAACTTCTGAAGGACATAGGAAAGCATTAAATTACCTGTCACAAAATGTAAGGAATAGCACAACATTTCTATAAGGAAACAAAGGCTTTTTTAGAGACTTAAGAGGGAAAGAATAGTCTGAATGTCTACATGGTTCACCTTTCCTTTTGAGAAGCCTCTGAGATAAATATTGTTATTTGCTATTTCTGGCTTTAAGATCCAAGTGAAAAAAAAATACTTATAATTGTAATGTGACTGGACACAGTGGCTCACACCATAATCTCAGCATTTTGGGAGGTCAAGGCAGGAGGATCACTTGAGTCTAGGAGTTCAAGACCAGCCTGGGCAGCAGAGTGAGACCCTGTCTCTAAAATTATATTAAGAAGAATATGGAATAGTACCATATTCATTAATCTTTGTCCGTGAATCTGGGTAGAATAGGTAGAATTGAGTGATATTGTATTCTTACCTCTGTACACAGGCAGAGTGTTGCTATGTGACATAAAGTTAGAGACATAAATATTGCTGATGTGTGCCTTATACAAAACTGGGCTTCACAGTTTACATGGCTGGAATGAAGGAGGACAGTAAAAGACCACATCCTCCACTTCAGTATTTCTCAGTGTGGCCCCCAGATCCACAGAGTCATCACCTGGGAACTTGTTAGATGTGCACATTCTCAGCAAAAACAAACATGTTTGCCTTTGCCTACAGGTTGCCAGTGTGCAAGATCTTGTCTCCCTTATCCCCGATCCCTAGACGCTGCTAAGTGAGAAAAATCGATTGGTGCTTTATGCCCCTTCTGTAGAGGTTGGACACTAAGTAGAGACTCAAGTCAATCATACACGTGATGAGATGACCAAGCTTGACTCTTCGACGAGATGACAAAGCACATTGTGCAGAGGAGCATCGAAGCACAGGAATGCTTTCTTCACATCCAAGCCTTCTTGTGCATACTGAAATTTAAAACTTCTCGTGTAATGAAAAGGATGTGTGTCCTTGGACATGTATTCTAGTGTTCAGAACCATCTAGATGCTTTAATCTTAAAAAAAAATCTTCAGTAGGTAACTGCATCAATGAAGTAAATTATGGTTCTTCTTTAAAAATCACATTCCATTGAGTTGGTTTTGTTCCATCACCAGCTTCTCTTGGAAGCCGGGAGACTGGGGAGCAGTCCCGTTTTCCTGAGTGGCCTTGCACAGGTCATTGAAAGGCTCCAAGCCCATTCTGTCTGTGAGACAGACAAATACCTCCCTCACAGGCTTTTTGTGAGGATTAGGGAAAGTAATAAATGCATTTTTTTTTTTTTTAGTAAAAGTACAAGCATTTTATAGATAATGAATTTGGAACAGTTTAGATTTCAGTTTACTTAGATGGACATTTCAACAGAGGTTTTATCAGTGTCCTTCCTCAGGCACAGGGCGGCTTGAAAGAGCTAAAGAAACTGAGGTGTATGCCAAACCAACATAAATATTTTAAACTGGTTACAGGACCTTTCTGTATGGATTCCTTTTTATGTACCGGCCATGTGAGTAGATACTCACATTCGTTCCTTCCTCATTTGTTTAATTATGTATTCAAGAAATAGTTATTGAGTGCTCTGTGCCAGTTGGTGGGTATTGTTGTCATTTATACATTGTTAATATATTTTTATGACTAAATTTTAAATCCAACTTTGATTATTTGTTCTATGCCCAGCCAGGCTTTTGCTTCGGAAGCATGTAACATTCTGCAGCGAGTATCTAAAGCCAACTGGCTACAGACAATGATACTTACAGGCTATTCCTACTCATGCAGTTGGCCCATCTGCAGGCTTTTGGCTGTAGGGCGGCTATGAACCTTTCCAGGCTACCCCAGAGAGGGTCATGCAGCATTCTTGGGAGAACTGAGTCACTGTCCCACCTGCTTATTTATTTTACAGAGTTGCCATGGTTCGAAATAAATCAGTTTCTTCTAGACGATTCATCTACCAATTCCACATACCAAAGATTCCTCCAAACTGAGATTCCATGAAACTGCATTGGTCCTAGAAAAACTATTAAATAGAAAGGAAATTGTATAAAAAATCAGTAATTCTTTAATCTACTTCCAGATCTTAAACATACTTTCTTCATGACCTTATATAAATCATTTAATAGCATAGTTTTGGGGCATCTGAGGTTAATCTGTAAAGGTTAACGTCACTGTTAACTTCTATGCCCTATGCCCTAGCTTTGTATCTCCTGTAAGACTCAGTCCCTCATCTACAAAATGGGGATAAAAATAAATGCCTACCTAATAGTGTCACTGTGAAGATAAAATCAGATAGTACATGTGAAGCACTTAAAGGGGTATATAGTAATTGCTCAGGTAGGGGTCAGTCTTGAATAATCTTGGGGCCTCAGTTTCTGTATCTGTAAAATGAAGAGGTTGGACTAGAAAAAGGATTCCCAAGTTGCCTTCTAGTGCTATAGCCTTCACTGTTCTTTGATTTGCCCTCCTCTTTAAAGATTAGGTTCAATCTTTCTGTAATCTATATGTTGAGGTTTTGGAAGGCTCCAGAAATGCCCCAGTACTCAGTATGAAGACTGAAGGGGTGGGTGGACAAGTAACAAACCATCTGTAATTATTGGGTTACCTTCCCACTAATGAGTTAGCTAATCAACAAGCACTTATTTTGAGATAAGCATTGTTTCACCAGATAAACTGGAGTGAATTTTAGAAAAGAAATCAGAATCAGTAGACTCAACTCATTTTCATCACATGATAAAATATACACGTGAACTCATGACATATAATAAACTTCAAACTTTTGTAGTACAGGTAATTAGAGAAAATAATATTGGGTGAAATGGGTAGCAAAATAGCGTAATGAAGGGCACTTAGTATAAATGCAAAAGGAGTTTAAGAGATACACTTTTGAACTGTAAAGAATGCAAAAGTTTCCAGAAATTAGAATCTTTCCAAAGAATGCGATTTCATGCATTTTGCATTTATAAATGTGCCATCACATTTGTAATCACAGGAATAGAGAATAACTTATTTTCTGAAGTAGTTAATAATGAATGGGTTTCAAGCTGTGGTCAGTGCCACAAAGAATCCATGTTGCTGTTTGTGTAAAAGGGCATATTTGCTTATGTCTCATATTCTATTTTTGTCTTTTATAAACCTGAAATTTATTAATTCTCTGCCTTAGGACAAAAAAAAAAAATCAGCATGTTTTCCTAGCCAAGGAATTCAAGTCTGCTATAATCCCCTTTGCTCCATTTTGGTTTCAGCTGGCACAGTGGCTTTGATCAAAGCTTATATCCAAGATAATCAAGATGAAAATGGGACGTGAGGTGCTCCTGCTTTCCTTTGTTCTCTGTGGGAGTGGGGCACACTTGCTGGAACTCTTCTCTCACCCTTCACACAAATGTGTGATTGTTTTTATACTGAAACCAAGGAAAGCATTGAACAAACACAAATGAAAAGTTTTGTTTAAAAAACCCCACTGGCACTGAAGAAAGGGTCCTATAAAAGTTGCGTACCTTTTTGTGAATGATGTTGTAACGTTAGTGTACGATCTGAGGTCAAGGAACCAACTTTGTTTTTTTCTTTTATTTACTTGACCTTCAGCTATCAGAGTAACTGAGGTCAGAGTCTCTAATCAACACACGTTTCATCACTGGTCCTCCATTGCTTCCAAATCCCAGGTACTCTGATTCTGAGTTTTAGTGGCAGGGAGAATTGGCAGCCTCTGTTTAGAAAGACAGTGGAAATGGCCAGGTGCAGTGGCTCATACCTGTAATCCCAACACTTTCGGAGGCTGAGGCAGGCAGATCACGTGAGGTCAGGAGTTCAAGACCAGCCTGGCCAACATGGCGAAACCCCGTCTCTACAAAAAATACAAAAATTATCCAGGCATGGTGGTGTGTGCCTGTAATCCCAGCCACTTGGGAGGCTGAGATGGGAGAATTGCTTGAACCTGGGAGGCTGAGGTTGCTGTGAGCTGAGATCGCACCATTGCACTCCAGCCTGAATAACAGAGCAAGACTCTGTCTCAAAAAAAGGGGGGTGCAGTAGAAACTGTCAAAGAAATCTTTATCAAAAACGATAAAGAACCCCACACTTTGGGAAGCCAAGAAAGGCGAATCATTTAAGATGAGGAGTTCGAGACCAGCCTGGCAAACATGATGAAACCCCTGCCTCTACTAAAAATAAAATAATTAGCCAAATGTGGTGATGTACCCCTATAATACCACCTACCCAAGAGGCTGAGGCAGGAGAATCGCTTGAACCCAGGAGGTGGAGGTTGCAGTGAGCCCAGATCATGCCCCTGCACTCCAGCCTGGGTGACAGAGGGAGATTCCATCTCAAACAAAAGTGGGGGGGGGGGGCGGGCACGGGTAGTAAAGAAAAGGGCAGGCAGGACCATTGCAAGCCAGAGCCAGAATGATGTCACCCTTGAGGGGTCCTTCTTTTTCAGAATCCCATTATCTCCTACGAATCCTGACGTTCTAAGAAAAATGTGTGAGCTGCTTTGGCTAAGCTGCAAATGATGGTAGAGTAGATTCTAAAGACTGTATTTTCATGCTGTTTCCTTTCTTTCAACGTAGGAGACAATAGCTTGGCCCAGCAGCTGGCAGTTCTCTGTGGCAGAGAGATCCCCGGGCCCATCCGGTCTACTGGAGAGTACATGTTTATCCGCTTCACCTCGGACTTCAGTGTAACCAGGGCAGGCTTCAATGCATCCTTTCACAAGAGTAATGAGTTCAAATATTTTTTAATCCCATATTATCTCCTCTCCTCTCTTTTCCCTCTTTTTCTCTCCCTGATATAATCTTTTGGGATACCAGGACACAAGACAAGTCAGAGGACGTGAGTCTCTGCCCAGGCTCTGGATGGCTGGCTCCCCTTTGGCAATGCTGAGTCCTGATCCAAAGGACCGAGGCTAGGTTATGCAAAAGTGTCCTGCCTTCAGGTCTCTGGGTGGGGTATCTTCACTCCAGGGAGCTGTGTCCATGGAATACATGAGAGAGAGCTTTACAGCAAATTTTCAGCCTAACTGAGGGCTGGAGCTAGAGTGCAGCTCTTATCCATAACTCATCGAAGGAGCAAAACGTCATCATTTATTTTCATAAATTACTTGGTTGAAGTCATCCATTTGAGGTTTGGCAGGAAGAGTTTGTTACTCTTGAAATATGAATTTGGTGAGTCACAAGTGGGCACCTTATAGGGGATGCCGTCATGCACGGTATGATTGAGACTTCTCAAACTTGACATGTGAAGTCCAGTAACAGCCTTAAATCCAAACCAAATGAAAGGTAATAAAGTAGTTCATAGAAGAGTGAAAGACTCTCATGTGTTTAACTGAAAAACGTAATTTTAAAGTATATTGTCAATCTAACATTAAAAATCAATCTAATATTTCCTCCATGCTTATGTATACCTTTTACAGAGTAGGAAGCAAGTGAAGATAAATTGTGCTGCTGATGCTCAGGGGAGGCAGGCTGCATAGAGTCTTAAGAGCATGGGCTTTGGAATTAGACCTAAGATAAGTTTTCTCCTCTGTAATTTAACTAGCTCTGTAAGCTGTCTACCCTTCCTTGCTAATGACAAGTAAGGGTAGTCCCTGACAGCTGGAGAATTAACGCCTGCTCCTTTCATCCTCTTCCTTCATCTCCTGCCCTCTCACTCTCATGTATATATTAATATGTATGGAAGCTCATTGTACATACATACATACATATATACATATGTATGTATATAGTGAGGGTAGAACCACTGTAATTGATTTATATGTGTGTGTATATATATGTATATAATATATATAAATATGATACCTCAATCATGTTGGGTTCGCTACCTGAGACATTGATCACTCCCTACAGAGGTCTGTCCTGCAGACCCTGACTCAAGGATGGATGAATGAATGCACTCTCACACCCAGCACAGTGAATCTGAGTGGCCTAGGGATGGTCATCGACTGCTTTCAGACGGCGATTGCAGCTAACTGATGAGAATTCCCTGTACCTCCTCACATTTATTCAGTATGGATTAATAGCAGAGGTTCTAAGTCAACATGCTTGTGGATAATTAACGTGGCTAAAAGGGTGGTTTTACAAATGATAAAAACTTTTGGTTCTAGGGCCCAGAATAAACACCATTAACAAGTAATTCCTCTTCAACCTCCCCCTGAGAGGACCATCCAGCACAAAACTTACAGGAGTAAACAGTTAGAGACAAAGCGATGCGGAGTGAACACATTTAACTGGGGAAGCTTTTATTGTCCCTAAATCTTCACCCTATGACTTAATACTCTAACTTCAGAACTGCCTGCCTTCGGCCCATTCCATTAAAACCTTTTGGTCTTCCAAAAGGTTTGAGACTATAATCTTCTAACTTTCCCTAACATTTCCCTAATATTTTGCCAGCCACCCCGAGTGAATCTCAACAATGGCATGAGAGGAATCCTGATGAAGAAAGTAAAACCTTGCACCCCATGCTTGAGGTAAGCTGCTATGAGCATGCAGTGACTTAAACATGAAAAGAAACACACCCCAATTCCTGCTGAAATTAGAGGTTAGACTGAGGGCGTGAGTCGGACCACCACACGGGTCTGCAGCAGTCCAACCCTCTTTCTTCTCAGATTGTTCTGTCACTGAGCCTGCAAGATCATGGCCAACCACCATCTCCAAACAATTCCGTAGAGAAGGCATGGTGGACACCCCACCTGCAGCTAACCAGGGACTGTGATTGGGATGTGCCATCTCCCTCCTCCACCGCCCGTCCTAGACTTCTCTCTATCAGCGCTTATGCTGGTCTGGGCCGCCTGCCTGAGCACTGGCTGGCCCTTCACCGCTGAGGATCTGAGCTCTTGGTTGCCTTGTGTCTATCAGGCCCCGATGGCATTGCCCAGTCGTCATTATCCCCAGAGTTGCAAGCACCAGAGGAAGCCACCGACAATCTGCTTGGTCTCAGCTGTGTTTCAGTGCCCTGGCAGCAACCACAGCCCCACTGAGAACTGGAATTATCTGCCCCCAGATAATGGAGTAACTTCTTTTTTTGCCTGTTGGTCCATTAGCAGGCCCAAAGGGACCCAGCAGTAGTCATATTCAGGTTCAACAGAACCTTTACTGTGAACCTCAGCAGAAGATACCCTGCTTCGTCCCAGGAACCAGGATCTCTAGTCCTATGGAACGTAAGTTCTCGGGGACAGGAAGCAAAATTCTACTACTGGGTCGCTAGGAGTTACAAGGAGAGCAGCCAGTCCTACTTCCAAGATTTGGTTTCCAGACCCGTGTGTCCTGCTAATTTGTGTCAAAGCACCATATGTAGGCTGTAGGTTCAGCACCATATTGGCCGTTGTTACGGCACTGTCGCCACCCTGGAGGCCAACCCCAGGGAGTATCAGCCGTGAGCTGGCACCTTCACTGAGCCATCAAAGGCCTTTTCATTGCTCATGTAGGGTGGCAGCTTCCAAGTCATCCAGATGTGGTCAAAGCAGTGGGTCCCACAGTCATGGATTCATGGCACACCTCTTTGACGATAAAATGGGTCCTTGGTTTGGGCTGATATTATGCAGGTTTCCATTTGAGATGTCATTCCTCCTGGAGGCCTTCAGGTGAGGATGCTAGCAGGAGAACAGGCAGAAAAGGCAAATCTGTATTAGGAGCAGATATCAATTTCAGTAAGGGAAAATTACCTCCAGCTGCAATTGAAGGGGCCCAGATGGAATGTGCTTGCCACCAAGTGACTGCTGGTCCCTCGGGGCTGGCAACATAGGGTAGACAAAGCATTCAGCAGAGGCAGGAGCTGCAACAGCCTTGGTGAGGGGGCCATGCCCACCCCTGCCATCTTGGCTTCTCCATCCACAGCCACCACCTGAGCACTGGTGACTGAGGACAAAGACCAGCTAACACTACCGGACGCAGCACCTGGAGGCCCTGGTGGGCCCCAATGTGAGACAGAGGCCTGTGTGACTTCTGTACATTCCAAGCAACCCATCCGCATGCCACGGTCCCAGCCTTTGTAGACTCCGATCTTCCAGTCCTTCTTCTCCCAGGCCTCCACTAGAGGTCTCCATCTAATTTCTGAATTTAGTTTTTCAAAATGCTGCAATCCACAGGCTAAATGATGGAGAAATCGCTCTCAAAGTCCACACTTAGGAATCAAGATCTGTCTTCATGATCTCTCCTCCTACCCTAGAGAGTTCTGCCACCCTGCCCATGAGAGTTGAACACGCATAGATACACACACAGTTAAAACTGACAGTAATGAGAGGAGGTTAGAAACTGGACAACATACAGTGGAGGAAATTCACAAGGCCCAGCTCTTGTTATTCAGATGGATGGAGAGACACTTCACTCATAAATCACTCCCTGGGACCCTCCATGACTTCACCTCCACTGGGAGCTGCAGGTGGCTGGATCCCAGGTTCCTGAGGCCGTGCTGTGTGCCATCTTGCCCCAATTTCATCTTCCAGTCCAGCCTCTGAAACTTCCATCAGTCACCCACAGCCAAGATTTACTAAGGATTATTCTTTCACTTGATCTCCTGCTTAAAACACAATTAATGACTGTTAATGGCCCACAATTAACTTACTGTTAGGCCTCCTCCTAAACAGTAAGAGCTGTATAATTATGAGCAAGATGTGCTAGTTATGTTTTTTCCAAATCTACATTAAAATGAAATCCTAATAAATATGATCAAAATTAGGGGTTTGTGTTTCCTAGAAGGTGCACAGCTGGTGCACCATCTGTGGGAAAAGTTGTCATCTGCTTCAAAGTCAGGTTTCATAGATTGAGCCCTGTTTTGTCTCTGAAGGAGGAAACTTGTGTTCATTCGGATTTGCTGCGGGGTTTAAAAACCTAGGGTTTGGACTCACATTTCAAGGCTGTCTGTAGCCCTTTTATTTTAACCAAATCCAAAAAGAAAGAGGCCCTGCGGCTTCCAAATGCTGAAAACCACCCTGGGATGTCTATAATGTTGAAGGGGGAAAAAATGGGTCTCACTTTACACAGAAAAAAGAAAAATATCTCAGTTCCATTTACATAAGTCTAGTGACATCTGAAGGGAAGAACACTAAGTAGTGTTTATGAACTGCTACTATTTCCTATATTAGCCATGTTTTACAACTTTCCAAAAAATATCTAAAATATGTTGAAACATCTTGGCACTCCTACAAATAGCAGAGTTTTACATTTCAGGGTTCTACATGCCAGATGGGCAAGGCAGACTCTGTAGAACAGCCATGGGGCAAGGGAATCCTGATCTCTTTATTCGGAATGGCGAGATCATCACAATAGATAAATCAGTCACATTCAGCAGAGAAGAGAATAGCGTCTGTTTGAGTTTTATTGAACACTGTGTGTCAGTTGCCAGCCTGATGAGATGGCAAATAGGTTCTTTAGCACAGCTCTCTAGGGTGTAAATAGCTTCTATTGTATCCAGATTCATTTCAGCCACAGACAATTCAAATGCTGAATTCTGTAAAAGAAATCTCAGATTCATGCATGTAAGGCTTTACTCTCTTGCACAAAGAAGTCGGGAGGTACAGTCCTAGACTACTTCACAATATCTTCAGGCCTAGACTCCTCTCATCTTTCTCCTCTGCCATCCTCAGCATAAAAATTTGTTCTCAATATCCTCTCACTGCCCAGCTGGTGGCTGCAGCAAGAAGAAGGAAATCTACAAAGAATATGATGACCAACTCATCACCCCGTATATTAGTCCACGTTCATGTTGCTGATAAAAGACATACCTGAGACTGAGCAATTTACAAAAGAAAGAAGTTTGTTGGACTTACAGCTCCACATGGCTAGTTAAGCCTCACAATCATGGCAGAAGGCAAGCAGAAGAAAGTCACATCTTACATGGATGGCAGCAGGCAAAGGGAGAGAGCTTGTGCAGGGAAGCTCCTCATTTTAAAACCATCAGATCTCATGAGACACATTCACTATCCTGAGAACTGGCTGGGAAAGACCTGCCCCCATGATTCAATTACCTCCCACCAAATTCCTCCCACAGCACGTGGAAATTCAAGATGAGATTTGGGTGGGGACACAGCCAAACCATATCAACTATAAGGAATCTTCCAAGAAGCCCACATAACAAAGTGGCTAGAATTTAGTCAAATGTCTACGCCTCCTGCAAAGGAAGAAGAGAAATGTATTCTTTTTTTTTTTTTTTTTTTTTTTGAGAAAGAGTTTTACTCTTGTTGCCCAGCTGGAGTGCAATGGCACAGTCTCGGCTCACTGCACCTCCACCTCCTAGGTTCAAGTGATTCTCCTGCCTCAGCCTCCCGACTAGCTGGGATTACAGGCATGCACCACCCCACCCAGCTAATTTTGTATTTTTAGTAGAGATGAGGTTTCTCCATGTTGGTAAGGCTGGTCTTGAACTTCTGACCTCAAATGATCCACCCACCTTGGCTTCTCAAAGTGCTGGGATTACAGGCATGAGCTACCATGCCCGGCCCAAAGGTTTTTTAGATCCAAGCAATTTGTTTAATAATTTCATGCAATCAACAGCTAATTTCTTAAAGATTCATTTCTGATTTCATATTTTTTTTTTACAAAAAAGATGAGTGTTCCTGATTCTGGCACTAATTGGAACAAAATTAATACTTCTGTCTTGCCTTAGGGAATACATTCTACCTTTTGATCCATAACTCCTATAGTTATGTCGGGTCTCAGTGAGGTCAGGGTGACACAATCTTTACTACTGACCCACTATATGACCTTTCTGAATTCCAAGTTCCTTGTGGCAGGCAAACTCTCAGATGGTCTTAGCAATCCTGGCCTCCAGTAATCATACTCTACGTAATTTTCTTGCTTTGAGTTGGGCTGGGACTTCTGACTTGCTTCTCTTGCTTCTAACTCACAGATTGTAGCAAAAGTGATAGCATGCCACTTCTGTGACTCCATGGGATTGCAGCTTTTGTCTTGCTAGCAGAATCTCTCTATTCCCTTCTCAGCAGGTGCACTTGGATGGTGCAGGTAGTCATGTTGGAGAGGTCCACATGGCAAGGAATCAAGACTGTAAGCAGACTCTCCTAAATAGCCAGCTAGAAACTTCATCCCTCAGTCCAACGACATGCAAGAAATAAAGGATGGATGGGTGAACGGATGGAAGAATGGATGGAAAGAAGAAAGGATAGATGGAAAAATGGATGGAAGGAAGGAAGGAAAGAAGGGAAGATGGATGGAGAGACAGATGGCCAGTTTTCTGTGTCATCATGGCCAGGCTCTAATCCCCAATTATTCAATCAAACACTAATAAGAGTGTTTCTGGGAAGGCATTCTGTAGATGTGATTAACATTACTTTAATGTGAAGTAAAGGAGATTATCCAGATGTCTGAGTGGGCTTGATTCAATCAGTTGAAAGGCTTTAAGAGAAGAAAAGAGGCTTCCCAGAAAGAGCAGGACTTCCACCTGAACTTGCACTGGTGCCCAGAGTTCCAGCTGCCCTTCTTGGTTTTCTGTCTTACAGATTTCAGAATTGCCTAAGTGGAAATTTGCTTTTCTGTGCCAGGAACTTTGTAGGGGGCTGTACCTGCAGTCTCATTCAATCAGTCTCAAAAAGTGAGAAGTGGGTATTATACTCACTTTTTTTTTTTGAGACGGAGTCTTGCTCTGTCGCCAGGCTGGAATGCAGTGGTGCAATCTTGGCTCACTGCGACCTCCGCCTCCTGGATACAAGCAATTCTTCCGCCTCAGCCTCCCGAGTAGCTGGGACCACAGGCGCACGCCACCACACCCAGCTAATTTTTGTATTTTTAGTAGAGACAGGGTTTCACTATGTTGGCCAGGATGGTCTGGATCTCTTGACCTCATGATCCGCCCGCCTAGGCCTCCCAAAGTGCTGGGATTACAGGCGTGAGCCACCGCACCCGGTCTATACTCACTTTAAAGGGACTAAACAGAGGCTCTAAAGATCTCATATTTTTCAAGAGTCATGCCATTGGAAGGCCAAGAGTTTTGTCTCTAACATTGACGTCAGAATCTCCCTGTATTCTTCTCACTGTACTGTACCATCTTTTAATTCAGATATTTATGATAAAGTTTGTAAGATGCTTCACTAATCTAATCTCCCATTTGGAAAAAATTTCTTTCAATGAAAGATATGGTTTAAAATGTCTCTTTCTATAGGTTAAGTTATTCCACCTGCAGTTCAATCCACCAGTCACATGACATAAGGCTCTGTTCACTTCAGGCAGCTGTGGTTGGTTTTGTTTGTTTTGTTTTGAAGTATCTGATTTTTTGCTGTTGTTCAATGAAATTATTTTAGAGCACTTTTATATTCACAGAAAAATTAATATGATCATACAGAGAACTCCCATGTACCTCCCCCATCAGTTCCCCCATTATTAACTCTCCAACTTTCGCTGCTAACGCTGAAGAGAAGCAAGTATAGCATTCCTAAATCCCTGCATTCATTTTTCCTGTGTCTTGATGGAACATGGTTTATTTTGTTGCAAGAGTGAGTCTGAACTATTCTAATAAATGAGTATTTTGCCCAGTGACACTAAGATCTTCATACACTTATAATAAAGCAAATTTATAAAAGATTGACTCTTATTCACGTTTTCAAATAAAGGGTGGGTAGAAGGCTGGCAGATTGTAGTTTTGTAGGGTTTGTTCCTGAATTCCCATTATTTTGAAACTCCTAATCCTTTTATTAGAAAAAAATTTTTTTAAGTTCCAGTTATTAACATCTTACCTTAGTACGTTAAACATGTCACAACTGATGAAAACAATACTGACAAGTGAATATTAACCAAAGTCCTTGCCTTATTCAGATTTATTTTCTCAGTTTTTCCCCAATGCCCTTTTCCTGTCTTGAATTCCATCCAGGACACCACATTACAATTCAGTCATCATGTCTTCATAGGCTCCACTTGGCTGTAACACTCCTCAGGCCTTTCTGGACACTAGGACAGCTTTGAGCTGCAGTGGTCAAGCATCCTGTCGAATGTTTCTCAATTGAGATTTGTCTGATGTTTTTCATGTACCATACTTATGTAAGATGTTAATTATAGGGGAAACTGGGTATGGATGACATGGAACCTTCTATTCCAGGTGTCCCCAATCCCTGGGCCATGGACTGGTTGGTTCTGCTCTGTGGCATGTTAGAAACTGGGCTTCACAGCAGGTGAGTGGCAGGTGAGTGAGCAAAGCCTCATCTGTATTTACAGCCACTCCCCTTTGTTCACATTACTACCTGAGCTCAGCCTCCTCTCAGATCAGTGATGGCATCAGATTCTCACAGAAGTGTGAACCCTATTGTGAACTGTGCATATGAAAGATCTAGTTTGTGCGCTCCTTATGAGAATCTAATGCCTGATGATCTGAGGTGGAACAGTTTTATCCTGAAACCATTCCCTTCACCTCAGGTCCATGGAAAATTTCTCTTCCATGAAAACGATCCCTGGTGCTAGGAAGGTTGAGGACTGCTGATCTATACTATATGCACAATTTTTCTGTACAAGTAAAACTATTCTAAAGCATAAAGGTTATTTTTGAAAAGGCTAAGACCAAAAAAAGTTCAATCAAAAGCTAAGTCGTGCATATATTGTTTCCACATGCTGAATTGCCAAGGATTTCTTTGTGGCTATGAGAATAACGCTTGGCCTGGAGTGTTGCCGTGGAAATGACTCCCCTGTCAGCCCCACTAGCCTCAGTGTCTGGAGCACACTACAGCGTAGATGCACAGCCTACAAAATGGGAGACACTATTTGCAAACTATGCATCTGACAAAGGTCTGATATCCAGCATCTGTAAGCAACTTAAACAAATGTACAAGAGAAAAACAACCCCATTAAAAAGTGAGCTTCTCAATAGAAGACATACATGCGGGTAAGAAGCATGTGAAAAAGAGCTCAATATCACTGATCACAAGAGAAATACAAATCAAAACCACAGTGAGATGCCATCTCACACAAGTCAGGATGGCTATTATTAAAAAGTCAAAAATAATAGATATTGGCAATGTTGCAGAGAAAAGAGAATCTTTATACACTGTTGGTGGGAGTGTAAATTAGCTCAACCATTGTGAAAAGCAGTACCATGATTCCTCAGAGCTAAAAGCAGAACTACCATTCGACCCAGCAATCCCATTATTGGGTCTACACCCAGAGAAATATAAAACATTCTACCATAAATATACATGCACACAAATGTTCACTGCAGCACTGTCCACAATAGCAAATACGTAGAATCAGCCTAAATGCCCATCAATGACAGACGGGATAAAGAAAACGTGGTACATATACACCATGGAATATTATGTAACCATAAAGAAGAACAAGATCATGTCTTTTGCTGGAACATGGTTGGAGCTGGAGGCTATCTTCCTTAGCAAACTAATGCAGGAACAGACAACCAAATACTGCATTTTCTCAATTATAAGTGGAAGCTAAATGATAAGAACTTATGAACACAAAGAAGGAAACAGCAGACACTGGGGTCTATTTGAGTGAGGAGGGTGGGAGGAGGGAGAGAAGCAGAAAAGATGTTGAGTACTGGGCTAAATACCTAGATGATGTAAAAATAGGTACAACAGACCCCTTATGATGCATGTTTATCTATGTAAAAAACCTTCATATGTATCCCTAAACCTAAAATTAAAAAAAAAATTAAAGAAAAAATTCTCCTCATGCCTGTAATCCCAGCACTTTGGGAGGTCAAGGCTGGTGGATCACTTGAGGTCAGGAGTTCGAGACCAGCCTGGTCAACATGGTGAAACCCCATCTCTACTAAAAATACAAAAATTAGCCAGGTGTGGTGGTGCACACCTGTAATCCCAGCTACTCAGGAGGCTGAGGCAGGAGAATCGCTTGAACCCGGGAAGCAGAGGTTGTCGTGAGCCGAGATCTCACCACTGCACTCCAGCCTGGGTGACAGAGCAGGACTTCGTTACAAAAAAAAAAGAAAGAAAGAAAAATGAAAAAATTCTGATTTTTAAAGTGGCTAGTAACAAAGTAAAAATAAAAATCACACAAACAAATGTGTCTACGCTGTGGTAAGGGGTGGGGACTTGTGGTGGGATCCCACCTGTGCGGTGTTTGTATTAGGGGATGGTTGAATCATGAGGCAGGGGACCTTCAGGCTGGATGGTGCCTCCCCAGGGGTGGAACTGAGCACTGGACAGGTACTCACTGGGGACTCTAGTTCACGACCCTCCTGACACCCTGTTGGGAAGTGAGCATGGTACATGGGAGCCCACACGGTTCCCAGGTTCCCACAATTATCAGTACGGGTTGACATGTTTTCCTTCATTCTAACCGCCAGATGGCACTGCAAGGTGACGTACTGAATGAGAAAGACTTGAACATAAAATTTTACTTTAATAACATCCCTGAGAAAAAAGGTATGTTTTGTGGATTTGGGGTGGAGAGTTCTGTAAATATTTGTTAATTTTACTTGTTCCAGGTCTGAGTTCAAGTTCTGGATATCCTTGTTAATTTTCTATCTCATCGATCTGTCTAATATTGACAGTGTAGTGTTAAAGTCTCCCACTATTATTGTGTGGGAGTCTAAGTCTCTTTGTAAGTCATTAAGAACTTGCCATATGTATCTGGGTGTTCCTGTATTGGGTGCATACATATTTAGGATCATTAGCTCTTCTTGTTGCATTGATCCTTTTACCATTATGTAATGTCCTTCTTTGTTTCTTATGGTCTTTGTTGCTTTAAAGTCTGTTTTATCAGAGATGAAAATTGCAGCTTCTGTTTATTTGTTTGTTTGTTTTTTCACTCTCCATTTGATGGTAAATCTTCCTCTATCCCTCTGTTTTCAGTCTTTGTGTATCCTTGCATGTGAGATGGGTCTAGATACAGCATACCAATGGGTTTTAGCTTTTTGTCCAATTTGCCTGTCTGTGTCTTTTGATTGGGGCATTTAGTCCATTTAAATTTAGGATTAATATTGATATATGTGAGTTTGATACTGCCATTTAATGCCAGCTGGCTGTTTTGCCCATTAGTTGATGTAGATTCTCCATTATGGTGATGCTCTTTACCTTTTGGTATGTTTTTGGAATGGCTGATACTGGTTGTTCCTTTCTATGTGTAGAGCTTCTTTCAGAAGCTCTTGTAAAGCAGGCCTGGTGGTGATGTAATCTCTGAGTACTTGTTTGTCCGCAAAAAATTTTATTTTTCCTTCACTTATGAAGCTTAGTT